>JBCJKH010026665.1:0-28216 GCA_039877255.1 Loriculus beryllinus
GGCCTTGAACACTGCCAGGGATGGGGCAGCCACAGCTTCTCTGGGCACCCTGTGCCAGCACCTCACCACCCTCACAGGGAGGAGCTCCTGCCTAATGTCTAATTTAAATCTACCCTCTTTTGATTTAAAACCATTCCCCTTTTTCCTGTCACTGTATGCACTTGTAAGAGGTCCCTCTCTGAAAGAATATTATCATTGACGTGAAATGCAAAATGATGCCAGAATGCAGCTTTTGTTGGAAGAGCCATAACAAAGCATGCACTTTGAGATGAGGCAGTTTGGTTACTTTGCAAATGCAGCCAGTTTTGCAGGCTCTAGTTGTTAGGGGTGCAGATGAGTCAAACTGCAAGTCACAAATGTCTGTTGCCGTGAAGGAGTGGGTAAAGTTTTGGGTGAGCTGCGGTATGATATTTCCATTTGATACCTAGAGTCAGCCAATAGCAGCAGGTGATGTGAGGCTACAGAGCATAACATGTTCCAGTAGCACCTGAGACTTGATTTCTGTGGCACAGATGCTGCACGCTACACAGCGAGCCTCTCTCGTTGCTTCATTGCTGACTCTGAATTTGGTACATGCAACTGAAAGAGTGTTTATTTTGTTCAGATTCTCACTAAGTAATGAACATTTCCTTGCAGGTATGATTCACTGAACCAGGAAATAGTTCTCAGACATCCTAGTGCAGGCTATGACGATTCTCTAGCAGATGTATATTTACTTATTTTCCTTCCTGTTTGCATTCACAAGTTGTGCTCTCTGCAGGATTTCACTCCCCACCATATGCAATGATTACAAATGATGGGCATTTAAATACTTTGCCAAGTTATGTTTTTTCTCTGAACAGTTTAGAAATCACAACCTCCATGAACAGACAATAGGAAATATGTCTTGTACTACATGGAATCAGAAGAGGGATGGATGTTTCTGTTCCTTCTGTGGATTTTCCACCAGAGGAGGTGTGAGCAGTGTTATCTCAGGGATTGTGGATGTGCCTATCCCAGCTATTTTAGCACTTATAGCAAGATGTTCTCTGGAGTGAATATATCACCCCTGAGAATGTTTTGGTTTAGGAATGGGACTCAGTTGCTACAAGGCATGAAAGGACTGTGCCTAAAGGTCTGGTTTTGCTTTTGGTTCCTCATCTGTGAAATGTAAATCTTTGACAAATTAGAATGAACAGTTTTAAGAAACGTGATGTTATATTTTGGCCTCAGGGTATGTGGGGCTGTGGGGTAGCACCCACTTGACAGCACCCCCGAAGGCAGAAGATCACAGAACTCATTTTACACAGAAATCCAGGGGAACCTTTTGTGACAGCTTTCTGTAGACAGAGCAGCCTGGAAAAGGGTCGTCTGCCACTGAGTCCAGGCAGAGGTAGTGTAGGGTGTTGAGGTGGTGAAAACTGTATTGCAAATGTGTTTTGATCAGATCTGTTCTACTTGCCTGCTGCTGCATTTGCTGGGTTTTGCTTTTATGTTCCCAAGGAATCTGAGAGTCTCAAAGTGGGAAGAACAACGGAAGTGGCCTACAGGCTTGTATCTCAATTTTTGCAGGACCAAGAAGAGGAATAAGAGTCTGATTGAGTCTCTACTTTCATTTCCTTCAGAATGGTACTTAGGAGTTGTTGCTGCTGTGCTGTTATTGCTGCCCACTGAACCTGAACTGTGCAGTCAGAAAACCTCCTCAGCTGCATGAGGCTGTATTAGTCTAGGCAGTGGGCACTCACAGGTTGCAGAAAGGGGGACCTATTTCTTCAGTACTTTCTTCTGATGCTTTCTACTGCTGGCAGTGACATCCTCTGGATATTGTTGGTTTCAGTCTCCTTTCAGTTTTAATGGTTACATTGGTTTGTTACAAAGCTCTTTTCCTTGTGAAGTTGAATTAATTTGCAAACTGCAAGTAATAGGAGAATCCGCGTTTAGTTCATGCCCCTTATACCTGTGTGACAATGTGTGCCTTTTAAATCTCAAATGTACAACAGAACAACTGAGTAGAAAGAACTAACTGCAACTTTCTGATCTAGCTACATTTCTGCAGAATCTTCAGTTCTGGTCTCCAAGTTAGATCCAGTTTATATCCTAAATACTCAGATGCAAGTGTTACTATAATTAAGATATCATTTAAGAATGTTTATTTGCATAAGAAGTTCTTTGTTTTCCTGATGGATTTCACAATGCAGTAGCAGAATTTAGATCTACACATTGTTGGCACAACGCAAACAAATGACAATTAATTTGAGACTATCTTTCAAAATCAATGTAAAGAAGTGATTTATATTTAAGCAGATTGTTAAAAAGGCTTCTCCAGATGGAATTTGGTGACTGTCAAAGAGAAAAAGAAAATTGATTATAGGTGAAAAAGTCATTTGATACACGTGTGAAATCCTGCAGCTTGTGCCAGAAGAAGGGAGGGTAACTGGGCTATACTTAGTGAGAAGGTGCAAAGCTGCAAATTTTTACAGTTTTCTCAAGTTTAGAATTTAAGTTTGTAATCACTTTTTTGCCTGGTAGTATTTCTGTAGTTAAAATAGAAAGTTCCACATTAATAATAGTAAATGCACTTTACATTATCAAGCCGTGTCAAATCCAGTGTTGTACGCGATGTCCCAGCACTGAGACTGGCAATGAAAGGGGCAGTAGGTGAAGCACACTGGCTGCACCTCAGCTGGTGCTGATTACCTAGGTCCAGTCTAGGGCCTGTTTGACAACATCAGGGCTCTCACCATGCATCTCCCTTCTGAGAACAGCCAGGTAGCAGCATATGATGAGTGAGATAAGTGGTATGCAGGCTGGTCCTTCCTAAGGACTGGGTCAAGATGTGGTGAAGGAGCATGCCCTCCCCTGGGAGTTGTGATGCCCTCCTGTGCCCTCCTGTCTAGCTACAGCTCTGGAATTTCCTAGTCTGAAGACTGAAGAATACGAGCTCTAAAGGGCTGTAATAGCAGAAGGGAAATTACATTTTAGATAATATTTCTTTAGTTGCTGCCAAAAGCAAAAAAAAAAAAAAAAATAAAAATAACACAGGGCAGATAGAGTAGCTCAAGTCTCAGAAAAAGAAACATGATTTAGTGTGGTTCTGCAGCAGAATGACAAAACCTGAGCTTTGGCAAACCTTACTGTGGGTATTTAAAAAAAACTATCACATAGTGACCCCAGACTTTGCACTTAAATTGCAGTGCAGATTTCTGTCTGGTAATAATTTTATGTTCGGGTGGTAACACTGATGTTGAGGAGATCTTAATGACTGGTGCAGAACTGTGCATATCTTGTCCCTCAACTATCATTTGGAGCCAAGTGTCCCTGATATACCCTATAGCAGAGTCACCATACACACACTTTGTGCCTCATAGTCGTAACTGGTCCTTCCCTGAGGTGGAAGGTGTTTGTTCCCTTTCACCGCTAGCTTGTTGAGGCTCCAACTAAATCATACAGCTTACTCAAACATCCCCATTTTCATTTTTCCATTTTTTTCTGATTTTGCGTTCTTCCCTGCCAGCAAACTTTTGCCTCTGCTTCTATTTTCTCTTCTTGCCACTCTCCATTATTCAATCTTTAAATATGCAGAAAACAAAATGAATGGCAATATAACGTTGTGGAAAAAAGCTGTTATAGTTGGATGATGCTACATAACTTCATTGCTTATTGTGGTAAAGACAATTTATTCTGATTTATCAGTTTCAGACTAGGTTACCCTTTCCCCAATATTAGGATTTCTTTATTTTTTTTAACTCACAATCCTGTAAGTTCAAATACTATTGCTTTTCAGTTATTAAAATCAGGCTCCTTTTCAGGGGGAAAGAAGAGGATACTAAGTTCTGTCTGGGTTAATATATAGATTTTGCCAATATGCAGACTTTCCAAATTTGGACTCGAAAAAAATGTGGAAATGATAAAATGTTGCCGAGATAGAAAAGAAATTGAGGGATTCCTTTTAAGCATGGTCATAAGAAACAAAAAACATCTTTAAAGATGTTCTATGCCCTACATTTTTGAGAGAGGTGATTATAATCAAAGCCAGTAAACTCGAGTTGTAAACTATTGATGAGAGAATTGTTGAAAGGAAAGAGTTTGTTTTGGAAGATGATTTCATGGTCAAAGGCATTGCTTTCAAAGCACACGATGTTACTAGCAAGAGGAAATATTACACCTCACTTGACATCATTGCATTGTTTCATGAGCTGTGCTTTTGTTTTATCTCTGTGTTAGTCTTGGAACAGCTCTTCTTCGCAGGTTTAATTGATGGACATATTGGCATTTCACTGGCATCCTTTTGTTTTCTTCATTTAAAAAGCATGGTGAGAGAAACTTTCTTTGGAGGAATAGTTTGATTTAATGATACTGTCACTGATATTCTACATAAATGTATTAGCAACTTTGATGCTGTATAGGTATATTTCAGTTTGGGGAGAATTGGCCCAGCTCATTTTTCTATGCGATCCCATTCAAATATCCATACAGGGTCATATATTGCCCTGTGCAGACATTATAGATGGGAGAAGGAATGATAGTCTTAACCTTTGTTTTCTGTAGTCTGGTTTATGGACGACATACTGGGGTTTTTACAATGATATCAGTGTTCTACTTTTTCCCTTCATTTCACCTTCTTTTTTCCTTCATTCAAGTTGGTCACAGGAAACAAACTTTTTTGTTTGTTATTTTTCCTTGCCTCTGATGGGAAACTGCAGAGTCATTGCTTGCCAGCAATAGCAAAGTCTTAATGAGGTATTTGAGAAGTCCCAGTGGAAAACCTGCCAGATGTAAAGAAAATATAGAATAAATGCAGGAAATACGCAGGTCAGTGCTTTGCTTTATGGATTGTCCTGCCACACGTAACACAGAACTGTTTATTTAGTTTTTTGTGTGACTCTTCCTAACGAATAGTTTTTCATACAATTATACCTTTCCTTGCAATTCTTCACAGGAAACAAGGTAATAGTTTCACCCAGGAAATGGATTGGAGCAACCCTGCCTTTTTGAGAAAGTTCAGGTCTGTTTTGGAGGTTCAGACCCACTTCTAACCATGGATTAAGTTATGTTTCCACAGTTTTGCAGGAACCTTTTCTCTCTAAAGACTCCATTTTCGGAAGGCAGTGAAGATCAGAAGCTGAGGCTCTCCTCCCATCTTGTTAAGGTGCTTCCCTCACCACTGATTTCTGGACTTGGACAACTTTCAACAAATCAGTGCATGTCAGCACCCTCAACAACAGAAAGCCAAAGTGATTTTGTACAGCTGCAGCGCTTCAGACACTCAAAAGCGTGACTTATGAGGGCTATGCTCTCATTGCTGCCTGGCAAACTGCAGAGGTAACCGCCCAGAGAGGGGAAAGCAATGGAGTGAGCTGTAAATACAGCAGCCTGTGAATCAAACTGCACTCTCTCTCCCATCGTCTCTAGAAATCGATTGATCTGGCAGGCTGCCCCGCTTGAAATGTATGTGGAAAATATTATGTAAGTTTGTCCTGTGTGCTGGGCTGACAGTGTAGGCACAGGCAGGTTTCGGTTACGCTATCTGCCCCAGCTAGTTTTGGTGACCAAAGGCTTCTTTATTTAAACCTATGTCTTTATTTCCACACACCCCCCCCCAGTATTTGGTTTTTTTTTTCCCACTGATAATAAGATGCAACTCAACATCTGCGCACAGGAAAACAACACCGGCAAAACTGTGTCAGGCTATTCCCGTTCTTAAAGCAAGCAAACAACCAAGCAAGCAACCAACCAAACCGAAACCTGCAGGAGGAGGAGGGACATATTGCCTCTAACTGCAGCCAAGCACCGGAACAGTCTGTCTTGGATACCCTCCTCTCGAGTTATATGCCATGTCAATACCTCCCTCTGCTGAAAGCTCTACTTTCTTCCTCTCCTGCTTGAATACTCTTTTTTCCTGTAACAAGACTTGTACATATCAGGTGCATCTGTGATATGTAATATATATGCTCTGAGGAGAGCATAAACTTGAACTGTTTGTCCTTCCCCTGTGTGACTGCAGGCTTAAATCTGACATTAGGAAAAGATGATAATTCAGAGTCAGATGACTTTTAAAAATAATCTTTAAGGAACTTCTATGCTGGAATTCAGCCATTGCTAAGGGACATTCTTTTTAAAGGCAATTCTATGTGTGTGCACCTTACAAATACTACTTATTTATTTCAGTTTTAGTCACTTAATTAGATTTTGTTCTAGAAATAGTAAAATTATAGCACAATTTATGATCTATTGTGCTGCATAAAATACCATGTAAAACCTTCAGTGTTGTGTTACCCAAATAGACTGCATTATCTTAACTGTTGAAAAATCTATGAATCATGGCAGTTACAGCTGCTGTGGTTATTAGTGACCAGAGTCAAAACTTGAGTTTTTCAGAGGCTGTGGGATTAGGACCTGGGATGGTAATTTCTCATCTCAGGTAATTATAGGAGAAAGATTTGAAGGTGACCACCAGGTTTGATTTTCATGTTTCAGGTACCCCAAACTGTCACACCAATAAGGGCAATATTCCAATAGGAATATGCTGTTGGCTTTTGGCTAGGTTGAATTTAATGAGCTGTGGAAAGTTTCCCCACATTCTCCAAGACTCTTCATGGATGAAAGTCCTTTGTGGAAGACAGATAAAATGAGGATGTGAAAGGATTCGCACTTGCAACATAACTGAACTCAATTTTATGACTGTTTCGGACAACAGGGTATATATTTATGTAGGCTTTTTTGCTCAGCACAGTGGCCTCCTAATGAAACTGTATTTTAAGTAGCAAAATTGTCTGAGTTAGCTGGGCTTTTAATGCATGAATGTGTAAGATACTGAGAGCAACTTGCTCAGGGCACACTTCTCTCCTAAATCATGCGTCGCATTTATGTTGCTCAGAATTAGATAATAAACCAAAAGACTCAAGGAAATGGAACATATATCAGAAAGGACCATCATCAGTTATGCTAACTGCTCAGTGAAATGTGAGACCAGGCAAATCTCAACTGGTTTCAAGTTTTCTTAGACTAAACTCAGATCAGGTTGCTTGAGAGCTCAAGAATTTTTTGAGCAAACTTAGACCTGCTGATTAATTAGAACTTAAATAATAGCTTTACAAGATATGTTCAAAGCACTTGCTATAGCTATTAATGCATTCCCACAGCACCCATGGGATTTAGAGAAGTTTGATTAACCTCCTTTTCCAGTCTGCTTTTCCAAGCAGGCTTGTTACAGGTTTTAATATGTAATGATGCAGTTGAGTATCTCATCAGGTGACTATCCTCAATAAGTAAGCTCTCTAGGTTCTTATCTGGTTTTTAAGGATCTATGTTTAAAACTGTTGTGCTGAACAAGTTATCTTGGTGGTGTCTGGTTGTAATGAGCTATCTGCAATAAACCCTTTGTGACAATAACATAGGTACTATTTTTGCTTTGTAAATACATTTTATTTTCATTTTAATATACATGCCCATTGTGCAGACCTAAAGGTGAGATATTAAATAGAGCATTTGTGAATAGTTCAAGGTTTGCTCTGTAAATATTGTTATTTGAATTCTGGTGCTGTTCCTGCTGTCTCTCAATCCAGTGGCTTCAAAGCCCAGTGAGATGTGCAGTATTTACATGTGAATATTTATGTGAACACATACTGATGTACTGATGCCAGAATAGTTCACTTGCATGTGTATGAGTATGTGTATATATGCATGCACTTCTCTGCCTTTGGTTCCCAAAGAGATTGTACAATGTGCATGTGCAAAAGACACAGGATAAGCTCTTCATTAAGTCACTGACCCAGGAAGCCAGGAGAGTTAACTCCTGTTCCTGACTCTGTGTAATTCTGTCTGTGAATGTGGGAAATCCAATCAGGGAAACGGAGGCATGTGAAATCTATCTAAAACATGAAACAAGTAATTTTGGGATTGTATTTGAATACTTCAAGTTGGCATTAAAAAACCTCAAACCTGTCTTGAAAATACTGTTAAAGCTGACTTTGAAGCCTTGAAACATATGTGTCCAAGTACAGAAAATACCTTGAAGATTATAGATATGGATCCCTCAAAATGTTGCTTTGACTGTTTTTCAATTACAAGCAAATTTGGCAGTATCAGAAGACACATCCATATTTATTCTGTCAATAACTCTTGAAATGTTTGGTTTTGCCTGAAATATCCCTTTCTGATGTGCAAATGAAAAATGTTGCTTGTACTTTGGCTTTTTTAGTGATATCTCCATTTGTGTACAGTCTTAGCACTCTGCCAGCTCAAAAGAAGCCTTCCTTTCCAAACCCACTGGAGAACTGAAACTCCTCTTTTTCTTTGTTCTGATTAGTTATATGGAAATGGTTTTAGCAACTGAAAATGCTTCAGATGCTCTGTTTTGATTTTAGTGTCAGTACTCTTATCGTGTCTCTGCTTCTTCATCGAGGATGATCATATTTAAATGTGTAATCCTAGGAATGCTAGGACTAGTGAAGCCTGATGCCCAATGTTTTTCTCCTGCTAATATGGCTGGGAAAGTTTTTGTGCCTTTTGTTATAACAAACTGTCTCCTTTCTGTGCAGATTCCTGTGTGTCTTACGGTATGTAAACTCATTGTTGCTTTTCCATTAAAATGTCTACCAGGAAGAGTTCCTGTTTCCTTAAGGGAATGTTCCAATTATGCAAGAAAACCTACTGGTAAGTCACTTCTCCAGGTTAATTGCCTATAAAAACAGATGTTTAAAAAGAAAAAGAACCAGTTCAGCCCTCCTCTTTGTTCTACCTGGCTGCCCACCCTAAATACAAAATTTAGAATCTCTTAGATCAGTTTAGGAAACCTGCCTTAAAACAGATAAAGTCAATAGAGCTGTTAGATCTTTGATTGGTTTTCCCTCTTCCTGAACCATAGAGGCAACATACCTTGAAATTCCTGTATAAATCCTAGAGCAGTACTTCAGGAATCCAATTGCTTCTTCTAAAGGAGAAATGAAGGCAGATGCTTAATGGATAACATCTCTTTCTAGCTACACCATTTAAATTCTAATTGCAACCTGATCCATTTCTGTTCTGGTTCTTGCTCCAGCTGTACAATCTGTCATCTTGCCAGTCCTGTAGCACTTCAGGCACCTATTTTTGAGCATCTCTTCCACTCCACCCAGAGTTCCAGCTCTGGACTGGCCAGCAGTAGGTGCTGGGGTGAAGCGATTGCCACTCACTTATCCAGACACCTGGGCATCCATTCTGTCTGCCTGGGATGCAAACACTGGGCTGGCTTTGTCTTTCTCTTTCACTCATAAACCTTGATTGATAACTGCATGTGTGTGGCTGCCAAGGTCAGGCTGTCTTTGGGAGGGTGTTTTATCACCACCAGCACCTGGCTTGGCATAAGATTTAGGGACCTTCCCTGTCTATGACATGATTCTGGCAATCTGAGAAGACTTTCTTGGAAGGCATCGGTTTGGAGAGTCTAGCCAGGTTTACTTTTTGACAGCTGTCAGGAGCTTTCATCAAGGAGGAAAGTCTAAACCCCACCAAGAGCATCAATAACTGGTGTTAATACTTAGTAAAAGATAATCTTCTTTTTTCCTACCGATGAATATTCTGCTTCTGAGGGATTTGGCTTAAAGATGTTAGAGATTTCTTGCACTGTTTTTGTTTTGTAAAGCCGCTACAGGTATCTTCACAGATTAGCATCTTTTGACATGGGGAAGGAGGCATGGCTCTGAAGTCAGAAGAGGTTGCTCAGGGCTTTATCCAGACAGATAGCCAAAACCTGTATGGATAGAGCCTTCACAGACACTTTGGGAAACCCACTTCACTGTCCTCATGGCATGGAGAGTTTCTCCTTGAACCCAGTCTGAACTTCTCCTGCTTCAATTTATGTCCAGTGTCTCTCATCATTCCAACACATTCAGGGAAAAATGTAAAGGAATCATAGAGTGGTTTGGGTTGGAAGGGATCGTAAAGATAATCTAATTTCACCCCCCCTCTGCCATGGACAGGGACACATCACATTAGACTATGTTGCTTCAAGCCCCATCCAACTTGGCCTTGAACACTGCCAGAGATGGGCAGCCACAGCTTCTCTGGGCAACCTCTGCCAGCACTTCAGCATCCTTATGCTGAATAATATCTTAAGATTTTGTCTAAATCTCCCTTAAAGTCATTACTCTTCATCCTATCCCTACCAGGCCTTGTCCAAAGCCCCTCTCCAGGTTTCCTGTAGCCCCTTTAGGTACTGAGAGCCATTTTAAAGTCTCCCCAAAGCCTTCTCTTCTCCAGGCTGAATAAGCACAGCTCTCTTAATCTTGTCTTTATAGCAGAGGTGCTCCAGCCCTTGGATCACTCATGCAGTTCCATATTTCTCTTGTGCTGGGATCCCTAGGGCTGAACACAGATAGGTCTCATGAGACTGGAGCAGAGGGTGAGAATCACTGCCCTTGACCTGCTGGCCACATTGCAAGGAAGGCTAAGTCGATGGAAGGAAAAGATAGCCTTTGAGAGTAAGATGTTATCCTGCTAGTATCCCCTCACTCTCACCCTTGAAAGAAGTGGAGAGATTATTTATAAAGAGGGCTTGAGACAGAGGGAGCTTGAAGAAGCTTAATGTGTTGATTGCAGGTTACACATTTGGGAGCTGGTGCTGCAGAAGACGGTGCAGCTGGGAAAATATGCACAGCACTTCTGCTTTGCAGAATGAAAGGTAAGGTGGGGAAATCTATGGAGTGGGTTCTACTGTCCTTCTTCAGAACTCTGATCTGAGACTCAGATGGCACAATGAATTGGTCATAGTGATAACCATTGAGAAATAGTACAGTTCTTGGAACTTTTTACTGTCCTCAGCTGCCACTTATTGAGACTAAAGCTGCATATATCTAAATGCTTTCTCTTGTGTTACTGGGCACTGAACTCCCAAATATATGCCAGATTTTGTCCACAAAAGCAAGTTGGTGTTTCGAAGCACTGACCTAATTTTAAGATAAGAGTGCCAAGTACATTCTGAGGTTGCCTCTCAACTCTTACGAAGCCTTAATACACCTCTGGAATGACAATGTTATATTTAATACAGTGTGCTTTTTCTTGTCTTACTATGATGATTTTTTAGTTAGAATGCTCTGCTCAGAAATTATTTGAAGTAAAACAAGTCAATATAATTCTTAAATGCTGCTTTGCTTTACCTGTCTTACAGTATTTTAAGTTATACTTACACTAAGACAGCCACTTTGGAACAGAACATTTTGCTGCAAGATTTGGTTAAAATAGGGTTGCGTGTGTTAGGTTACATTGTACGTTTTCTTTCTTTCTTTCTTTTTTTTTTTTGGTGGTTCTTTATTGTCCCTTGATATCCATAAAATCACTATTAATACTCATGACAGGACTGCTAACACACACAAATAATGCGTGCTTTTTCTTGTTGAGTTCCTGATGGTGTGTTGCCCAAAATTGCAGCTCCAGTAGAATTAATACACTGAAAAAATAAGTCTTCCTAGTGATTTGGGTAATAAAGATGTCAAACAGGCTTAGGCAATGATGCTAAAGCTTTTCTGTAGAAGCTTGTGTCACAAGATACACATGAGTGCGAGATTTAACTCACAGTTCCAAAGAGTTGCTTCAGCTAGATCAGAGGAGTAGCGAGCTATGTTGATTCTCCATGTATGATTTTGAGCAGGAAAATGATGCTGAGACAATTTTATTCCACAGATTTGTAGATTGTGTGTTTGAAAGGGACATGCACGAAACCTGCTACAGCTGCTCTAAAAAACAGAGGAAAATCCTAGGTTTCAGGTGCTGTTAGAAGCAACGGTGAAGTTCTTTAGTAATCTTTTCTTATAATGACTGGCTTAACACGGATAAAGAAATGTCCTTTTGGCATAACTGACTGCAAGTACAGCATGTACTGTTGTGTCTAGAGTTTTCATCTATTATCTTTATCACTAGCCCTTGCTCTCACTGGTAAATCCAATTTATCTGATATCTGCTGGAAATACAACACAGCAGAGAGGAAAATGTCTGAGAGGTTCCTGGAGTGTGTGGAAGATAACTTCCTAACACAGCTGGTGAGTGAGTCAGCTAGGGAAGGCACCCTGCATGGACCTCCTCTGTGGACAAAAAAGGACTTGTGAGTGATGTGATGGTTGGAGGCTATACTGGGCATAGCCACCACAAAATAAGAGTTTTTGATTCTCAGAGAAATAAGAAGAGGGTTCAACAGAACTTCTGACTTGGGCTTGTGGAAGGCAGACTTCAGCTTGTTTAGGAGGCGGTTGACAGAGTCCTTGGGAGTCAGTGTTGTCATCCTTCTTTTTTATATAAACAACAACTAGGCTTGCTGGCAGCTGCTTTGCTGTCTATAAGCACCCAGCTGCAAGTTCATGGTCTCTCACTCTTTTAGACAAAGCTAGGATGTTTCAAAAGCTCAGCTGAAGAGAAATGGGAACAGGAAGTAAAAAATGAGACCGTGCACCCTCGTGTTGTCTTCAACCTGTTTTCATCTAATAGAACTGTCCCTGCTTCCACTGTGGCTGATGGAAAATTTGTTTTGCTTAATGGATTATATTAGTCTCAGTTATATCCTTGTTTTAATGATCTGTTCTGATTATTTTTTGTCACCTCCTTCTGGAAATTCCCAAGAGGATGAGATTTTGATGTGCTGTGTGCATGTAAAAATGACAAGAAAGCAGATTATACCCTGGGCAGCTCAGAACTTCAGCACTCATTTGACAAGTGGACAAGTTGGAGAAAAGCAGTCACCCTCCTTCACCTGCCTGATTTTCTGGGATTTTGAGGGGTGGAAATACTCAAAAGCCTGGATCAACCAGTAGCTTCGATCCAGTAGCACTGGATGAGCTATAGTATGTTTGACTGCTAAGGCACAGCAAAAAACATGCAACTTCTAGCTTCTCGTCATGTTCATATATTGTATATATGTATATATATATATATATACTGTTTTCACCACTTCTGATTACTTTCCCTGTCATCTGTGTGTGAATATTTAAGTGAAAACTTTACCTTTGCTATATTTCCCCATTCATATCACATGGTTGCCACCAACTGGAACAGCTCTAGGTTTTATCACTGCTCTGGTAGAGAATGTGTAAGAACTGCTGTGTGTATCTACAGCATGCTCCACAGCTCTCAAGTGCTACTGTGCCATGAGCAGCAAGGTGCAGCAGCCATTGAACATCAGATTTCAATAATCCATCACCTCACAAGTGTGAAACCACATACGGAAACCAAATAGATACCAAGCTCAGAATGTGCCTTCCTGTTTTTCTACTGTTTTCTGACTTGAGCTTAGAGTCTAAGGAGACCTTTGTTTTTGTTCCTTTTAGTTTAGCATGTATCTCTGTGGCAACTTTCTTCATGCAGCTATCAATAGAGAAGTGAGACTTTTCCCCCTGAGCAACTCTATAAAAAGGGTTTCCATCCCTGAAACCTGTAGACCAGCCTTGAACTCTGCTGAGCAAAATGGACTGAGCTCAAGTAGGAATTCTGTTCAAATAAAAGGATTTAAATTTTCTATTCTGTTGAATATTTAAAGCATTTATAATTTACTATCCTGCTCTAACACTGTAAAATGGATATGTTGGGGTTTAAATCTTCTTAAGCACTCAATCTCAATATTCAAGCAATAAGGAAACAAAGCAGAAAGTCTCCTCAGAAAACCTCCATACTGCGTAAGTAGAATCAAGCTTGTGGTACTCACCAGAAGTCTTTTGGGTCACACAGAAACCATCCCTTTGGAACTATTTATTAATGGAAAATACCCCAAAAATGCATGGTACATATTTCAGCTATAGTAGTTTTCACCATCTCTGGCTTTGTGCTCATTGGTATTGGTGAACTTTGGTAAGAAAAAACAAGTTGGATGAGTTCATATTAAAATGGAATGTACAAAATTAGTGTTAAACCCCCTTATATAATGTTGTAGGGGTTTTGCCATCAGTTGAGATCTTGACCTCCATGCTGGATGCCTTAATATAAGTTGTTAAGTATATAAAATATACTTTGTTTAGTCCCATGTTTAGGACTTTCAGCACTTGCTGGGTTAATTCTTCTCAGTTTATGTAGGACATTAGCTCAAGTGGATATAGGTTTCTTTGGTTTTGTTTCTTGTGTAACTGTCACCTACTTCCATGCAGTTGGAAACTGGAGGATGATTGTATTCAGATGCCATATATTAATATAAGTTAATATAAACTTGCCAAAATAAAATAAGCCCAGGGACAACCATAATTGCATGGGGAAGCATGCAGTTCCTGGTAAATGGGAGAATGCACATAGGATGAATTACATCCGTGCTACACGAGATAGTTCTTAAAGCTCAAAGCATTGTTATTTTACATACAATATTCAGTCGCTGTCCAGGCAGGCTGATGCAGAGCTTCCCTACAAGAATCTGCTGTATTGCAGTAGAGCCACCAATGTATGATATTGGTATAAACTGAAAGGGGAGCTCCATTTTATTCCGTACACCAGATCCACAGTGGATAGAGATTTTTCCTGCATTTCCTACTTCTACTTCGTAATGGTAACACCCTTTTGGTGCAGACAATTTGGATAAATCACCAGCATGATTTAGGAACTACCTTGGACTAACCGATAAGTTGTTACTCTGACCAAGTACAAGTATGGAATGCAATCTAAACCTTGTTAGTCAGCTCCACCAATATTGATGAATACGGAAACAAGGAGGAATATAGGTACCAGGAGTCTCATTTCAGGCTTTGAAGAAGAGTAGTCTTCATTCAGGGAGCCCAAATTTTTCTGTACTATTTATACACAAGATTTCTCTTCAGTAGCAAGCTAAGAAAAATCTAGTTTAAACTCATGTGTCAGCAGCTCCTTGCTCTTTAGATTGTGCTCACACCCTCCTGCTCTTCATCACTGGACTCCTCTGCTACACTAAAACCCAAAAGGCATCCTTTCTCCGGATAAGAACATCCTCCTTCTTTGATCATCCCCTATCTTTTCACCAAGCACCTTCCTTTTTCAGTTCAAAAGAATAGTTTTTAGATGTATTAAAGCCCTTCAGGGACTCATTGGTTTGCCAAGAACACTCAAGGTCCCTGCTGTCAGTTTCCCAAGCAAAAGAAGAAAAGAGATGGCACATTAAAAACTGAAAAAATAAACCTATCATCTGCTTCTTCTCAAGATGGAATGAATTTAGATATTTTGTGGCAATTGTAGGCAAAAGTTGTAAATTTATGGAGCATGTTAAAATTTCCTGGTTTGAATGGTGTATAGAGGTTGAACTGATGAGAAATGGCAGCTGGCTAAATGAAGTGACACTAGAAGATGTTTACTACTAGAGCATCTCTAAGTACAAGTGGGGACTTTTGTTTTTCATTTACTAGCACACAGTGTGGCAGAATTGAGGTAAATGTACCCAGGAAAAAGAAAAGGCCCATCCTTGATGAAAAACATTCTGCTGTAAAATGTAATATTCCTACACCAAGGTCTAGAAATCTGAGGGATGCTCAAAGATAGGTTCAACAGAATTTGAGCTTTGCAAAAACTAAGTTATTTTTTGATGCGCTTCATTCTTAGAAATAGGTGAGCTGTTGACTGAATTTCCTCTTCCCTTTCTTCTCCCTCCAAATTTGGTTTAGTCAAACACATGGCATGGAAAAACTTCAGCCTCGTTAGTCTTACAAAACTAGACATTTCTTTTCATTCCATTATGACGAGAAGTCCCTGGATATAAATAAAGGTAGGACTGTATTCTCCACTGTTGCATCTCTTCTGATCTTCCAAGTTAAGTAAAACTAGAATGAAAAAAAATCAAACAAAGCTTCTTGCATCCCAGTTTCCTGCTTTTGGTTGCGGATTGGATGGATGGAGAGGTATTTGTATATGTATATATATTTATACACATAAGCAACTTATATACCCAGCAAGCACCTAGTGGCTTTACAAGTTACTGTTCTGACCAACTGCAAGATTAAAAAAAGCAGAGGCTTCTTGGCATGTCACTCTTTGTTTGGGTATTTTTCCCCCACAGTTCTGTGTGAGAGTTAAGCAGATAGCAAGATAGCATCAATAAACAGCAACTGAAGTGTCAAAACTAGCTGGGCCTCTCTTTCCAGGCAGTCCATGCTCCATGTGAGAAGTCCTGAGAACTGGAAAAGGCCCTACTATTGAGAGATTTAATGGCACAAAATTTGCCTTCAGCATTAAGTTTGATTGTGAATGGCTCTCCCAAAAATGAAACAGAATAGATTATATTTCATAAACTCTGTTCTTTGAGGTTTTCTCTTTCTCACATTGCTTCCTTTGCTGGTGCTGAAAAATTTTAGCCAAAATTCTAGAAAGCTGAGAATGTGTGTTCAGGAAACACAGGAGGAAATTTGGTAACAACAGTAACTTTACACAAGCATAAATAACAGCTCATTGAAGTATTTCTTACTGTTAAACTGCCCTTCTCAGACCTGATGCTTTGGAGACAGGTCATAAAAGAGGGTTGGCTGTTAGTCATTCATGATCCCTTTCCCTTTTTTTGGAGCAACTAGTAGGACAAGAAAAGATCTTACAACTGAAGCCTTTGGAAGCAAGAGAAGCCACTATAGCTGAAGCCTTTGGGGAGTACAAGATTTCTGTTGCAGTCTGCTGTAATTGATCACAGTTGAGAAACGTTAACATCAGAATCCATAGGTTTACACTGATGATTGCGTTTTTTTTTTTTCTCTCTTTATCCTAAACCTAAGATTTTCAGACATCCTTAAAGTCTGAGCTAATACTTTGCTAGTTATAGTCCGTGAAAATGAGAAGTAGTCTTGTTTCAGTTACAAATCCTAGGGGAAAAAGGGGAAGTTTGATCTCATGGAGTAGAGAGTAGAATGCTGACGGCCCCTGGGGCAGAAACATGTGTGTTGGTGTGAGACAGTCCTTACTGCCAGTGTTTGTACTGGTGAACACTCCTGCTGTTTTTATCTGCTTGCTTTTTGACTTTCTTCCTTATTGAGATGTCTTTCTGAAAGCTACGACACTCAAGTGGAATAAGTTACAAGAATATTTGTAATGACTCCCTCTGCGCCTTTGCACAGCATGGGCAATAACTTCTGTTAATATGGGGGAGTTTCCCCAAGGTGGCTTTTCATACCTCTGCACAAATGTTTTTAGAAAGTTCTGCACAGTCCCTTTTTATATTGCAGTAAAAGTTTGTGGTTTAGACCTCTTAGAAGATGCTTGCATATATAATGATGAAAATCCCCTCATGCAAATGCTGTTCATGGCTGGACATGTTCTTCATATTTTTGATGTGAGGTTGAAGAATTTCAATGACGTGCTATTTGGCAAAGATGCTAGGTAAGAAAAAAGTTTATAAAGTGTTATGTAATCCATTCATGAGAAAATTTTCCCTAAATGTCTTCTGTAGATCTAGGAGTAAGTCTGTTTAAACAATTTTTGAAGCCTCATGCTACACAAGCATGGATGCTCAAGTTACATTTATGAGTTATTGAACCCAGGTACTACGCTATTTCAGTAGACAATCTTAAAAATAACCTCTACTGTTCATTTTATATTAATCCAAATGAGTTTTGTCTCTAATAGACTAAAGATAACCCTCAGGAGTAAATCTGAGAAGACTGTCATCTTGTAGAATGACTCCTCAATATAAAAAACTAACACTATACCTGGTTCTCTCAATGCCTGCTCCAAACTGTGTGTCACTCTGATTTCAGTAAATGTGATCCTGATTTTTATTTATGACATAAGAGATCAGGTTCCCTTGTAGATGGAAAAGGCTATTCTGGTTGTAATTCAGAGAAAATCAAAAAGGCTCATTTGGAATACTGTGTGTCCCAGAAATGTAACTGGAAAGCCAGGACTGTAGAGATCTGAGTTATAGTTGCAGCTTTGACAAAAATTGCCTCTGATCTTGGGTGAAAAGCTTTAACTCTCACCTCTTTCCTATCTTTTAGTTATCTTATAATTGTTGGCTTTGTCTTTGAGATTAAGATGTACCAAAGGGAGCAGAATGGTTTTAAGAAAATGTTGCAAACTAAGTGAAAAAAACACTAGGTTTATGTGGCATTTCACGACACAGACTCAAGTTGATGCAGAGACTCAAATCCATCTTTATTACAACCAAGCCCTTTTTATCCGCCCGTTTGGTACTTTCCCAGCCTGCACATACATACAATGTTCAATCTCACTGGCCCCTGCAAAACACTTCAGGTAAACAGTCCAATCAAAATGTTGCAAATCCTCTCACAACCCCCACATCCTCTGGCCTTACACGCCCCAACTCATTGCCCCAGGGCTTGTCAAAGCACCAAGGCCTCAGAGCTTATTCCCAAACTGTTCTTCATGCAAATCTTATCTCCTTCACTCCCCACAGATTTACACGTTTTAGTCTATATCTATCTGAACTCCATTTACTTTTTTTTTTCATTTTCTTCTAATTTTTTTTTATCAACTGTATCAGCAGAAGAATTAGAAAGCTGAGTTGTATCCTAGGAATTGTCCTTTGCATTGCTACAATTTTCCTCTGAAGAAAGAAAGTTGTCCTGAGACTTCTACAGTATATACTGAGTATATATAAGTTTGCCTGGTGAAGCAATTGAAAAGATCTTAAAAACTCTGAAGCAGGATTACTAGGTTAGTCAGGGCCAGCAATAGTAGTCTGAGACAAAAAAACCCAGTACAATTCTATTGCATTATACCCTTGATCTCAGCTAAGCTTGCCTTCTTTGCCTGTACCCAGTTACCTTCTGTTCTTCCTCCCTATTGGAGATAGATTGGATCACCAGGTCCTGTACTGTAATTCCAGATTATCTGAGCAACAGCACTGTAGAAACAACGGCCTGAGAAACTAAAGGAACAGTAGAGTTATGTATGCCAGTGTCAATTGTGTAAGCATTCAGGTTGGCTGTATCTGTATTCCAGTCTCTGTGCATACCTAAGGAATAAGCCTGCCTGAGCTCTTACAGTCAAGCTGCCTATTGGCTAGTGCCAGCTGGTTAAAAATACCATTTTCACAGTAAGTTTTCATCAAAATTTGTTTAGCTTTTTTTTTTTTTTTTCCACTTATGTGAACATATTTATGGAACATTCATCCAAGCATGATTGTTACTGAGTTTGAAACAACAGATCATACAACTGGCTTACTTTGCTGCAAATGGCTTTTTCTGAACTTCCTGTTCCTGTTAAAATGAACTTCTGAAGGTGACCTCATTGGCCTTCTGGCACACTAGATTTCACCTTTGGCATTTGCAGCTTCATTTGGATTGTTGCTTGTTAAAATGAGACAAGTGAGGCCTTTGAGTCTATTCCAATTTCTATTTTTATATAAGCCACTGAAAAGCCCCCAGCAGCCACCTCCCACCTCAAGTTTTTCTAGTCAACAAAGTATTTCTAACATTATATGTGCTTATACAGTGCTGTACGTTGTGAAATCAGGCATGGCTTTATCCTTTGTTAGGGAAGTAATTTCCATATCAGAATGTTAACACTGTACAACATTGTGTGATGATAGAAAGGACAGGGAATAAAATTTATAAAGATTTTCATTTAAAAGCCTTGCTAGAGGTCTTGGCAGCTTCTGTTAGCCTCTCATAGCAACAGCAGTGAGAGAGAGCGTTTGACTCTAACGGCAATATGATCTCATTATGTAGGACAGGAATATAAAGTGAAGAGACAAAACACTGTACTAATTTTAGGTTCCATTTGAGCCTGTGACAGGTTTTAAACTTCACAGCACCCTAGCTGGGTTGAATCGCTCCAATAACATCTGGTTTGACCAGATCCCTGGTGAACGGTGTAGCTTCTTGGTGCTGCTTTGTTTCCTGTTTGGTAGTGGAAGGCTTTCACGCTTGTTTTGGTGCTTTCCTCTTACTGGCTTACTGCACTAGTATTGGTCAGAGCAGATCACCCTCTAAAACCTGCATGTGGGGAGCCACATGATGAAGCTGCCAGAGTCCAGATGATGTTTTGAGTAGCCCCATCTCTGATGTTTTAGTGTTATGTGGTTTTTTTTTTAAAACGGATGTAAAACTCCGCAAGGAGCACACTCTGAAAATGCTGTTGCTTTACATTAGTGATTTGACTTTACCTTTTTTTTTTTATCATTTCAAATCACTTCTAGATAACATGCATGAAGTCAGTGCAGTTATTCTACTTCTGTAGTGTGTTTTGCATTAGGAATGGGTGGAAAGTCTGGGGCATCTCAACATACCCAAAGCTGATCTAGCAACTCTGTGTTGCTCAAAGGTGACTGATTTTCCTGGCTGGGGATTCCCCAGGTGCAGGGGAGTCCGTAGCTGGTGTTCTCTCTGTGTAGCTGTCTGCCTATGAGCACCAAGTTGCAGCTGCACAGAGGGAGCCTGTCGGGACCAGCCACCAGGAGTGAGAGCTGAGATTGCTCTGTGGCTGTTCTGATGCTCACCCAAGTGTTGTGCTTTTTGTCTTGTGTCTGAAGCCAAAATGTATTAGAAAGCCCACTTTAAACAAAGAAGCTGGGGAAAACCCACAGATTGTTGACTGCGGTGATCCACAGGTGGTTTGTATTACTTGTGCATAATCTGAACTCTTTGAGTTATGTAAGAAATACCTCCCTCTCTTTGTGTAAGAAATACCTCCCTCTCATTGCTCTGCAGCATAAGCCCAACATAAAAGCCTAGATTTTAGATTTTCGGCGGGACTTAGGATGTTAGGAACATAAATCCTATCAAATTTTAATGGAGTTTAGGGTATTATTTGGTCTCCCTTGAAAAATTAACTCAAAATCTGTGCAGGATTAGAGGAAACTCCCACTGTGAACAAAACCTTTCCTCTGATGCACACCTTTTCCTGTAGCTTCTAGCCACTGTTACCATCTTCAAAAGATCACTTCATGCCTGAGGAATCTGGCAGAAACCTTTTAAAGTTCCTCTCAGTTCAGTAGGCTGCACACTGGTCTGATTTGCAGTAGCAATTCGTATTACTTCATGAAAGTCTGGACTTGCCTTTCATTTAAGTTAATAGACTGTGAATTTATATAAATATATTAACAGTTGCTTGAGGTGAAGAATATACTAGATAAAGGCTACAAAAGTGGGTGTTCCTCTATTTATTTATTTTAATGGTAAATTAGGTTGTTTCTGGTGTTGTAATTGCCATGCTGTAAAATGTATGCTTTTCATGAAAGTGACCATCCTCCCTGCTTGTGATAACATTTCAGGCTTTCAAAATCCTAGGAGTTACAAGAGCTGTCTTAGGCAATGTTGCCACTATTTCTTCATCCTAAGGCTCTGTTACTCCACTCAAACAACTGGCAGATCTTCTGCTTTACAGTCTGCTCTTGGGCCCTTCTAACTTCTAACTCCCCTATCGTTTCCTCTCAGTATAAGGCAATTCACAAGTAGTGTCAAATATTATACAAGTCGGTTGCCAGATATCTCTCGGCTGCAGAAAAGAGCTGTTCCAGATACTTCTTCAATGTTATATTGCTATTAGCTGTTGGCTACCAGCTTCCAGCTCTCTACCCTGTTCCTCTCCTTGTTGAACTAGCTACATTCCTGTCTCTGAGAGGAGGAATCTCCTGGTGCTGTTTGGCTTCCAAACTATTTACACTGAAACATCCTTGTACAAATAGAAAGAAGCAAAGGTCAGGTTAACAGCTCCTCAACAATACCATGATAACAGTAGAAATCCATCCAGCTGCCTGCAGAAAAGTTGAACCCCTTATGAATAGGAAATAACCCAAATAAACAGGGAGATAGATAAACAGCAGTATCTTAGCTCTGAGCCACATGTCAAGTGGAAATGTAACATACAGAATCATAGAATAGTTAGGGTCAGAAAGGACGTTAAGATCATTTAGTTCCAACCCCTCTGCCATAAGCAGGGACACCTCACACTAAACCATGCCACCCAAGGCTTTGTCCAAGCTGGCCTTGAACACTTCCAGGGATGGAGCATTCACAACCTCCCTGGGCAACCCATTCCAGTGCCTCACCACCCTAACAGTAAAGAACGTCCTCCTTATATCCCATCTAAACCTCCCCTGTTTAAGCTTTAACCCATTATCCCTTGTCCTGTCACTGGAGTCCCTAACGAAGAGTCCCTCCCCAGCATTCCTATAGGTCCCCTCTTTTCTGTCCTGTGCCTGTGTCACAGAGGGACAGCTGCCTACTGCTTTCAGGCACCCCACTAGCTCCATGGATGGAGGCTAGTGTAGGAATACTGCTTCATTAATATGGTGCCAGGGGATGGAAATTCACTTCCTCTCCTTGCCTCTTCTCTCTAAAAAACTGCATACTGAAAATAAATTAAATTCAAAGGAACATGAAGATAAAGAAAAATCAATTACTCCAAATTAGCAAATACAGTTCTGAAGGACGTTAAAACTTAGATCAGCCTCTTTTGGTGCATGCTTTCCAATGTTGCTTTCACTTATGTCATGACAAGGAATCTAAAACTGCTACCTTAGCAGCAGAAAAGGGCTTAGTGGAGTCACAGTCACCTTTATATTCTTGCTGACAGTGAATCATTGGATTCATCCAGCTGAAATCCCCTGTAGAAGCTGAAACTTCTGTAAAAGGAACCTTTCTTGTGCTTCAAACAAGGTAAAAAATGTCGAGGCTGTTGTAGTTTCAGGCACAAAATTTTAACAGGGAGAACTGCATCAAATTTGTCTAAAATTCTGCTGACCTGGTCCTTAGTCCTTCCCAAGAAATAAAATTGTATATAACCTTTTTTCCCCTCCAGGGGTTTAAAATTGTTCAGTTAACATTTTTAGCACGATTTTTTTTTAATTCCTTCTTGTTTCCAGCAAAGCAGGCAGAGTTAATGAAGTTCTCCATATCCAGTGGAAAAAGCTGTCAGAGATTACATTTTGTTTCTTAGATTGTCTGGAATAACAGCGTCGTCTGAGGGTGTTCAATAAGCTCACAGCCCAGTGTGCTAAGTGCTGTGAAGACACAGCACAGATTGCCCCTTCCTAAGGGGTGCTCATCTTCTCCACCTCATGAGCTGCAACTTCCTTACTCACAAGATACTATAAAAGGATTTCTAATATAAATAATGCATCATCCTAAGCTGAAATATAATCAGCAGAAATGAATTTGAATATTAATGTATGCGACATGCATGTTCTTCTCTATTAGCTGTCTAAAGCTCTCCCATTTTGCTGAGATCTCACTGGCCCACCCTTTCCCCTGCACCACAGAATCAGGGATGAATTGCTGTGATCAAAGTAGTCTTAATCAAAACACATACACGCCACCTTGAGAGTTATACTGGAGAACACAGAATATGGATGCTCTCCTTCAGCTCCTTACTCAGCACTTGCATTGTTTGCACCCACTTTATATATACGACAAAATCCCTTCAAGATTGGGGTAATTCACCTAGGTTACCATCTCTACCAAAGGAAGATCAGGCTCACTTTGTGTGATGTTGGTTGAATGAATGCTGGATCCAGCTGCACTTACATCACTGTCCTTATGCCAAAGGAAAAAAACTATGCCGCTGAAAGGCAGATCCTCCTGGGACCCTGACCTTCACTGTTCAGAGGACATATTCTTGTTGCAGCAAGAGAGTCAAACATAACCTGTTTAGTTTGGTAGTGTGAAAAGCTGGCTTTATATAAAAGCTATGAACAGAATACAACAAAACAACTGAAAATAAAGATCATGTTTTTAATACAGGTGTATGAACATTTCCACAGACTTGCAGAGCATCAGCCTTGAGTGGAAAAATCACCATGCCAGACATTTTGTGTAAACTGCCCAATCTGTTGCTCTCACATTCCTCACACAATCATAAAGCCTATAACCTTCCCAAGGCCATAATCATGATGCTGCTGGTCAGAAAATTCTGAACAATGAAATGAAAACCCTACAGTAAAAAACAAAGCTAAGGTTGGGGATTCATGACAATAAATCTGGGGCAAAGCCATTCTACCTGTGGCTGTAATTATTCTCTGAAAAAGCAGCACAAACTCAGCCATTCAGAGGGAAAGTCTTAAAAAGCTCTAGCACTGTTATTAAAAGACCCAAACAGTATTGCACCTAAGAGATAAAACTATCTACTTATTCAAATATCATGTCATCCTACCACTGTATATTGATTATGTAAAAGCATCTATCACCACTGCTGGTTAAATGCAGAAATAATATTCAGCCCCTGAAAGAAAAGGACTCACTTTTTTCAGTTTAACATGCCACTCATAGAGAGATCTTCTAACAATGCTGAATAAGGTGAGAACACAAATCTCACTTAATTTCTTGCTAGAGCTAAGAAGCTGGGGTTTACAGACTGAGTCGATATTCCTCCTCTGACGCCCTCAGTCTTCCTAAATTAGCAAAGACAGAGACTATCAGAAGCATATGGGATGCCAACCAGGACATAATCGACAAAATATGGGACATTCTGAGCATACAAGGCAGATGATCACTCAGAAAGATCTTGATGTCCTTATGCCTATTCGTCCATCTACTTGAATCAAAGGAATGGAGGAGGAGGGGAATGACTGTTAGGAAGGGGGGAAGGAGTCTAGGTATGATTAACAATAGGTGTGAGACAGGAAGAACTAGATTAAACTGATCCATATGCAAATGGTCTGAGTCTGATTGCATCAAACCATGCACAGTTTAATGAGTATGGTAAGATGCCTTTATCTCTGCTTGGATATGTTCCGAAAAAAAGGACGGCTCTAAGATAAAACACGGTTTAATAAGAAGGTTTTCATTATGGGGTCGATCTGCATTTGCATTTCTCTCTCAGCCACAGAGCTTTTCTCAACCTCCATTCCTTTTCAAGAGATTAGTCAGTAAGCACTTATGTATTGTTGACACACACCTTAGGGCATTGCATACTTAACAAGCGTGTGAGTTTTAGCCTGGTCCTTCATGACCTGGATTAGACATTTCAAAATGTAGAATAAGTGGCAGACTCTTATTTTTCTGCTTATCTACTGAGCACTCTTTGCCCTTCTGCTATTTTGAAGCTTTGTAAAATCTTTTTGGTATTCATACACTCATACAGAGGCAGAATTTATCTTGGGTACTTACAGCATCGTGGGCCAGACTCAGAACTGCATCACTGCTGTGAGATGGTGATAAATCCTGCTTCTCTGGAGCTAATCTGGTTTTATACTATAGTAGCTGAAGTCTAGCCCTCTATTTCAAAAGTGTGTGTTGGTTTCTTGCAAGCGACTGCCTTTGTACACCAAACATGGTAGCTAGGCACTGCCTCAGTTTCACGTGTCTTAGGCTCTACTTACTGTTACAGGTGCAGGTGAAATAAAATAGAGGAAAGCCTTTTTCTCCTTATGCAAGCAAGATAGCGGGATTATCTCCAAGGCTTTCAGGAAGACCACAGGAAAGACAATGCACTGGTCTTTGCCCAGACTCCAGCAGCCATATGGTAAACACTAGTCTTCTCATCCAAGGATGATTAAAGTTGTAGTTAGCAAACTAAATCAGAGCAAGCTGCGAGTGCCTTATTTTTACTCCAAGGCATAGCAAGTGATGCAAATTCCTTGAAGAGCAAGACCTTGAAGAGGTTTGACCTGACTAGCACATTCTTTAGAGGCCGTCTATGGATACTGTGTTCTTTCTCACTCAGGGAAAAATTCTCCCATTCATGTGTTGTGTTCTTCTCTGAAACCTATGTGCACACTAACACCTGTAATCACACACTGCATATTTACACAAGTAATCATCTTGTTGCAGACAGAAAGTATTTCAGTCTCCAAGTGCTGATACTGAATATTAACTTTCCCACTAATGAAAGTAAATAAATACCACTGGCCATTCATGTCTTCATGAGGAAGAAATCCCTTTTTATAGCAATTATAATTTGTGCAACAAGTATCTGTTGAACTAGGCTGATTTAACAATCTACCTTCTTCATCTCAGCTTCAACAGATCGCCTTTACTCTTTTATCATGAAAATAAGACATTTTAACAGAAACAAGGCACTTGAACAAAAGAATTTCCATTGAATTCAATAGAAATAATCACACACTTAAGTGCCTTGCAGATTGGGAATCCAAACCTGTTATTGCATATTCCATCATTATCAACATGACTGCGTCTTTTCCATCACTGAGATTCTTCATGTCCTTAGGAATTTCTGGGTTTATATTTCTTTGACTACAGTGTATGTTTACCTAATATATTTTAATTACTTTGATTTGAGTTTTAGTTCTGTACCTTTAGCTTTCTTTACTCTATGCTGAGGTGTCTTTCACCACTAAATCATGTACGTAAATGCCACATCTACATGTCTTTTAAATACCTCCAGGGATGGTGACTCAACCACTTCCCTCGGCACCCTCTTCTAGTGCCTGACAACCCTTTCAGTGAAGAAATTTTCCCTTATGACCAGCAATGGTGGACATGATTCTTCAAGTAGGCCAAAGGCCTGCCAGGGCTCATTTGAAGGAAACATTTTTAAGGTCAGATTTGAAGACAGAGAAGAATGCAGCTTTGTGAGTGCGACAGGGAGTATAAGTGAAATCACAGAGGTAGGTGCTGAGAAATGTAATGAATGGCAGATGGAGGCTGGCACTACCACAGCTATCTGAGGCAGGGTATGGAGTTGCTGTAAGAGATTGTGCAGACGTCTCAAGCACAGTTCCAACCTCCTTCGATTAAGTGGTCAGATGTCTCCTGTAAGTCTTCTCTCTTCTTAGACTTGATCTGGATTGGTATAAACACATGAGTTCATACTGGCATCCTTTCTCAGGTGTGTATCAGAAGTAACAAATCCATCATCTTGCAGTGAAACACTTGGTGTGAAATTCTTACCCCTTTGTAAGCTCCCAGTTCACCTTTGGTTTCAGTGACATCAAAATCCATGATTCAGTTCTAATAATTTTTGCCTTTTCACCTGGGTGGTCAGCCCAGTTACAGTGGCAGCCTGTTACTTTCCTTTTGTCACAAGTGAGAAGGGTGAGTCTGTCTGGTTTCAGTCAGGTCTCTTAGCAGCTATTGAACATGACTGTTAACCTCCTTGCAGTTCTTTCAGTTATCCAGGTTACATTATCCCTTTATAAACAGGGGTACTGCCATTCACTATCAACCCCGAGCTAGCATGAGAGTTTAAAACCTTGGTAGATTTTTCAGTGCCAGTTGTGGAATATGTCTGATGACTGTGTTCTACAATGAGTAATGACTTCTTGCACTCTGCCTATGAACTAATGGTGAGAAGGAAAACTGTCATAAACATCTGCTGTTAATGCCATTAGAGTTTTGCTTGTACTTTATATGTGTAATTTTATTCTGATGTCTTAGTCCCATATTGTCATTTGTACTTTTGTCACTAGGATCAACACTGGAATCTGCACTGAAAGTTGAGAGCAGGTATTTTATTAGGCTTTGAGCCATACCTAAATGATGTTTGATCATGGTGGCATTATCACAGTATAGTTGTCTCTTTCTTCCTTCCAATTCTCTTTCATTCATAAGGCTGAAAGACCTTTTAATCTTTATGCAATTTCCTCTGCAAGGTCTAAATCACCTTTATATCTAGCAACATTGATTCTGTCTTTCCCTTCTTGATTGCTCAATCTTGGAGAATTTCCTGAATAATAAAAGTTATGCCCATATATACAAATGTGGCTATAAGGCCTCTTTCAGCACCTTGGCTTTATTTATCATATCTAATTTGTAGAGGATTTATATTAGTCTGTATGTGTTCTTTACAGGCCTGATCCAACTTCTGTTCATGTCAATGGCACTTTTGTGATAAATCTTAATGGTAGTGGAATTTAGCCCAAAGCCTGGTGTATTTAAATCAGTTTTAATCTGAAGAGCCTGTAGTAAAACCAATGACTTTGATCTTCTTTCCTGGGAGTCAGAGACTTCAATTTCTTTTTTACTCTTAAGTAACTGCATGCTAGGTGGATGACTGTGAGGACAATCCTCTTCTGCACAAGTTGTTCTTTATGTTTAGAATAGTGTGTTGGACTTTGAGCTAAGAAGGACATTATTTGCATAAGAGGCAAAACTGGCAACATGTTACATAGAAACCTACCTATCAAAATAATGATCTATTTCTATTAAGGTCCAATAATAACATGTGTTTATATATATATATATAAAAATATATATATATACACACAGGGCTGTATTATTGATTTAAGTTAAATGATTTTTTCTTTCCTAATAGCACAGTAAAGGAGCACTTAATCTCTTCATCCTTACTGGACACTTTCTTGGGCTGAGTCTTGATGTCTTTTATAACTGGGTTACTCAAGTAGTAGTTATGATGGGGTCTTTCGCTGTTATACTCATGTATCCAGTCAGAATTGAGTGTAGATCATCAAATGAGTTAGCAAGTG
>JBCJKH010026668.1:0-20769 GCA_039877255.1 Loriculus beryllinus
AGCCTGTCTTCGTATGGGAGATGCTCCAGTCCCCTGATCATCCTCGTGGCCCTCCTCTGGACTTGTTCCAACAGTTCATGTCCTTTTTATGTTGAACTGCACACAATACTCCAAGTGAGATCTCACGAGAGCAGAGTAGAGGGGCAGGATCACCTCCTTGGACCTGCTGGTCACGCTTCTTTTGATACAGACCAGGATACAGTTGGCTTTCTGGGTTGTGAGTGCACACTGAAGCCAGCTCATGTTCAGTTACTTGTCAACCAACCACTTGTTACCAGTCTCCGTTTGGACATTGAGCCACTGATCACAACTCTTTGCATTCAGCCATTCAGACAATTCTTTATCCATGGGAGCCAATTCTTTATCCACCAGAGTCAATTCTTTATCCACTTGCATTTCTAAGTCATAGCTATAGATATTGCCTGTTCAGTTAACACAATTCGGATCTTTTATTGGTTCACCTTTCTGAACAGGCACACAGAAGTGATTAAAATTAACTTAGGACATGTTGTATGCTTGAATGTTAAAATCAGCAAGCTCATCACTGCCATTAATATAACGATTTTAATGGTCTTTTGGCATAATCATAATATGCCTTACTTAAAATAACTTTGACTTGGAAACAGGAGATAAAGACCTGGATAACATAAAATAAAACTAAATGAAATAATTCCTCTAGTTCTTGAATAAATTCCTACTGGTCCCACATAGTATAATTTAGATATGGATTTGCAAATTTTGTTGAACAGCTATGTATCATGTCATTTTTATTTTTTCTGGTATTAAATTTAGGCCATTGCTAGTGTTGATGGACAGACAATGTCAGCAAAAGCAAATTTTTTAGCTTAAAATTTCTTTAAAAATACAGTTTGGCTTTGACCTTTACAAGGACACTTCATGTAAAACTAATTTACAAACATTTCAGTCCTAAAATGTTAATGCACTACAAGGTTAATTGCTCTGATTAATCCATTAAACAAGAACTTTATGCCCTTTCTTATATTAACCATTATTTACTTATTTCATTCTTATGTCCGAAGTAAGTCCAAAAGCTCCTATCTTTGATGCAAAACCCAACAAAATGTTAGTTAGCTAGATCTCGCAAAACTTCAACCAGCTGCTACTTGTATGCTTTCATTAGTACTAAAAGTCTTGGCATAAAAAAACATGTGGCAAACAGGGTGGTCAGCAGTTTTTTAAGATCACTTGCTGGAGCAGTTTAAGTCAAAGAGGCTAACATATCTCTTGTTCGGTTAACAAAATATTTCTTTCTTTTCCCTTGCCTGTGATTTGAGAACAAGAGAGGAGATTTTTATGTGCATAGGTAGCAATGGTAAGCAGCTGTAAAAACCTCCCACCCTAAAGATTGATGAATATATGTTTCATTAACACCAGCACATCTGAAAGACATTTGACACTTTGGAAGACTAACTACGGTTCTTTAAAATGCCTCAGATGAAATGCCTCATCATATGGTCTTTAACTTCCATTTTAGGAGCCTCTAGTGCCTTCTCCATTTAAAAATTTGTAAAACCTTAGCTTCTGAATGTACCTGACCAGAGCCTAAATATTTATTTTACTAGAATATTTGGTTGGAACTATACAGATACGTGCAGATGTGAGATCTGCACCAGAAACATGTGAAAAGTCTTTCTGAAATCTTTATTAATTCCTCCATCCTGTTTATACTGCTTTTCTATTTGTGACTTTAAAGACTCACCACACCTTACAAGTATCAAACAGTAGATAACTACAGAGCAAATGATTTCTGGCCATCCCATGTAATTTTCATTGAATGGCTGTTAACAATGGTCAAATCTGTAAAGTGCACCGTTTTTTTGTGGGTGTAGTGCAAAGAAATCCATAACCTGAACCACATGGATTACTATTTTCTGCAAATAACACTTTTTGAGTGCTTCTAGCTCTGACACAGTCCTGGACGGAGGACATCCACCAGTGCTTGGAAAGAAAGAGCTGTCCTCCAATAGGACGTTTATCAGTGGTATGGGTAGAGGGCCCTACAGGATGCTTGTCTCACACCCCTGGAGAGAAGATTGGCCTCAACTAATACATGTGGTATCACTGAGGGCAGGCAGGCAGGTTTCCATGCAGACTCAGGTAAGCTCAAAGGCTTTTGTCCATTCAGAATGAAAAGTACATTGTACTTGACAATAAACCTGCCATTTGAAACCTCAGGGGTTTTAATCTTATAAATAATAGAGTTCAGAGAAGAAGGGTTTGCAAGTCTGCATAGTGCTGCCCGGAATTCAGATTTATGTAATGCACTCATACGAATGTGGTGCTGAAATGCATGCACTATGGTGTTAGAGCATCTGAGATTCAAAGCCTATACTGCACAAAAATATGTAACACTAATATTTCTCTATGTTATGCCATTTTCCCCAGCTGCTGGGAGAACATCCATCACTCAATGGCAGGTCAGAGCTATCCAGTCCACTGAATGTACTGATACAGCTTTTTACTTTCTATTGAAGCTCCTGTTAACAAGCAGGATATCCACAGCAAAGGAAACTATCTGAAGTCTGTAAAATGAGCCAAAGAAGGTACACATTGCTAATCATGTTCAATAAAATCTTTCTCACTCATTAGGGCTGATAGCAACTCTTTATATGCCAGCCTACATATTTTGAGAAAATTAGCAAAGCAGGGTTACTGTCTTTCTCTTATTGAACAAGGAACTGAAAAGCTTAGTTAATTAAGTATACAGGAAAAGCTATGGTTTAGACATAGAATAAAGAAGGGTATGAATTTTTAATTGTTCTTCTTTAGGCATCAAGAGAAAAGTTGCAGTAGTTCGCAAAACAAATTAATCCCTCAAATGCATTCAGGCATCAGAAATAATTCCTACTGGTTTAGGATATGAAAAACTGATTAGGAAAAATTCAGCAGCATAAAAGAGAGACTGTTAACCATATTGTGGTATATCTTTGGCAAGTGCAGTCAGAAAATAGGGATCATTTATTTAGCACTTTTCACTTTGAAAATCCAGAATATTAAAATGGCGAGTATGAAGCTGTCAGCCCATGCAGTTTCACTGCAGGGAGGTTACCTCATGCAGCTTTGCTGCGTTATTCATTGCTTGCAGCTCTTCCAATCAGATAACCTTAACAAACATGGTGCTATCAATTGCCAGATGTGGTACATGTTATGCAGTGTCTAGTTTTCAATGGACTAAAATGGATCTGAGAATTCTTCTCTTTATGTTATCAACCATCAGTCACACTATGAGATTCACAAGGAGTATCTGGAAGTGCTGTCAAGTGCCAATTAGTGATGTTGCTGACCCAAAAGATAAAGAAGATTGTGAAGAAGCAGCCCAGTATAATTCTCCACTCCAGTGTCTTTAAAGTGGACTATCGTTTACGAATGTACTCCTGCAGATGAAAGGGAAATAGGAGGTCAGTGGTTCCTGTCTTCAACAATCTTCTGCAATCTTCTCGTAATGAATTGTAAATAGTATCACTACCAACCTGCTCTTCCCGCACTGGAAATCAGAGCAAATGGCTCAGCAAAACCAAACACTGATAATATTGTTTCCAGGACACAGAGCTGAAGGCCACACTCTGTCCTCTGTGTGCCATGCTGTGTGCAAATCTGCATGGCTGAAACTCACCTTGGGTTCCAGTGGTGCCTTTCCTGCCTCACCCTACTTCCTCATGGCTTCTGGGCTGGGAATCTGAGCTTTTCATCATTTGAAGACAATCTGAAGATTGATGAACAATCAATGGAAATGTCTTTCTCCTTCTCAGATCAATTCTCAGCACAATTTGGCAAAATGTCATTATCACTTCATATGGCTTTATCATGAGGTGCTCCTGCTTTCAGAACTGCAAATGATTTTCACAAGGTCAAAAGCAGAATATCATGCCCAGGTGTTCACCATCTAGATCTGCAGAATAAAAACACCTTCTTAAAAAGACAACATTGCTCTGGTGTGCAGAGAATACCTGACAAGTTTGGACACTGCCTTTGTGCAGTCCTTTCCATCTAAGGGCTACAGTATCTAGTAGCCAACGTAGATACAATGCATTATTAATTAGCATATACAAATCCTATTAAAAAAGCTTGCTTAGTGAAGGAGACATAATTCCTGTTATTACCATCCCAAATAGCAGAAAACAAATACTGTATACATAGCTAATAAAACACAGGATAAGAGCAACAAGTTTGGAGTTTATTTGTACTTTACACACTATTTTTCATGGTAAATTATGTACGCTAACAGAATTTTTCTGAGTGTACCCATGTACCTGAATGGCAGTGTTCTGAAAGAGCAGTGCTGGAGGGACATATCATATGGATCTATACTTTTGCTACACAGCTACTGTTTACGCCAATAGGTTTGTAGCTTCTTAATATATGTATGTATGGAGGGGGGCAAAAAACTACTTCAGAGCCTGGGCAAGTATAGCAGGGTGCAGAGCTCTCCTTCATACCACAAAACCCTCAATTTGCTATCAAACCAGCAATGTACAGTCACGCTACAGAATCCACTGAAAGTGTGATATCTCTTTACTACCACTCTGGTTCAAATACCATTGAAAGCAGATGTCTCACAAACCTTAAGCAAAGCTAAACAAACTTTGAACTTATTCATGTACTGGATTCTATGCGAACACAATTGAAACCTGTTGGTAATGCAGGAGACCAGGCCAAGCTGGCAAACTATTTCCCTGTGTCATAATTTAGCATACAAGCAGAACTGTTCCCTGGAAGGTGCCAGATGATTAGAGGACAAGTCACAACACCAAAAGCATTCCTAACAAATGTGAACATTTGTCAAGGTATGGAAACAATTTACAATGTTTTCAGAACCATGGTTCAGGTCAGTTCATTTTTATACTCTCCCATATGGTTCTGCTCCTTCTATTTCCAGAGTGAACCCTATTTACCTGGATGGTTACTGTAGAAAATATATTGTTTGCAGAGAAAGTGAGAGTCATCAATAAAGAAAACTTCTCAAGATAGGTATATTGAGTATGTGTATTGGTTTGATCTGACAAGGGAAGAAAATGGCAAACAACTTGTTTTCTACTTGAGAGGCATCTGAGAGCAGAGCACCGGTCAGACACTGTATTGTACCTTCCGGAGGCTCAGCAATAAAAGTACTGTTTGGGTGGAGAGAGCAAATAAAAGTGGCTTTCAGTCACATTTTCGCCTTTATGAAACTGAGCCTGCCAACAGACTAAATAGCATTTGCACCATGTTTTCACTTTCCCCTAAGACTGGAAAGAGAAAAGATCATTTCAACTCTTCTATGCATAACCAGCAGCATGGACCACATCAGGTGGTCATGGCTCTGCTGTCCCTCAACACGAAAACAGAAAGGTCATATGCAGTTAACAACAAAATATCTATGCCACACCATTCTTCTGGGTCTGGGCTTTCCTCACCACAAACGAATTGCCAGCCGTCCCCTCACAGTGGATTTCACCTCACTGAATCCTAGCAAAGCAACTTTCTTCTTGTTCATAAGCATAGACATCCCACCACCCCCACCCCACCCCCGCTGAAAAAAACACTATAGCTTTTACACACGCTTGAGAGACTAAGTTCCTTACATGTTAAATTTTAGGAAGCCTAAACACAGGATAGTGATTGCTCCAGCTCTGTGCTAGATTTGGATAGAGCATTTAAATTGCTTAGGAAATAGGGTTTGTTTGGATGGGTTTTTTTATCCTAACAAATAATGCAGTATGTTGTCCATACATTAGGCTGAAGTTTCAAGCTTCTGGAAAGCAACCATGGAAGACAGAAATAAAGCTTGTGATGTCAAAGTGAATTTATATTGGCTAGCTTGCATGAAATTGGCACAAGCTCCTATATATCAGTCTATGATTTTCAAAAAAAGCAAGACTTTGGGGTATCAGTAAAGCTTTCATTGACAGCAACTACAATGGATTAATCTTAGATAGGGAACTACAGCATTTAGTTAAAGGAATAGTAGTTTAGTGCCTCTTTCAGAAAAGGTGAAGTTCAATGCAAAGGGAGAATGTCTTCTCCATGAAGCTGCACTGAAAAGTACTTTTGCATTCATGTGACATTGAGAAACAAATGACAAAGAATTTTCCATTAATAATTTAATTTGGGGGCCAGAGGGCCATCAGTAACATCATAAGCATACAGCATGGAGCCAAGTTTATCCCTGAGATAAGCAATCACAGTAGAGTTCCTTACAGCACGTTTGAATTTGAGTCTGTGGAATGCAAAATTTCAAAAGCATAAATAACTGGTAGGGACAGCTGCCAACCCACCTCAGACCATCACTCCTTATGCTAAATACTTACAGTGCAGAATAATGAAGCTGTAGAACTGGAAAGTGGAGTATTACCATAAGGTGCTGAAGATCTCTGTATTCCATCTATATTAAAAGAAGAAACATAAAAAGAAGTCATTCATCATCTGGCAGGATCATTATAGAATTAAAATTCAGACCTGATGGCTAGAACCAAAACTACATTCAAGAGCCATGATTTCTGAGGACAATTATCCATTCAAGCTGAAGAACACAGGTTCCTTTTGTGGTGCCCATTTACCACTAAAACCAAGGATTTTTTGGCAGAAAGTGTGCTGAATTGCAGTGCTGTTCAAATCTGCTAGGAAATTATGAAGAGAGGCTAATAGTCCAAAATCATATTTCCTATAGGACTAAGCTATGCACACAGAGCCTTCAGTTAAGCATTATGATATAACCCACATTAGCATTCACCAAAATCCTCTGACTCATAGGTGCTTTGTTCCTTGAGGGCTGGACAACTGGATTACTCTTTATTTTTTAAAGATGGATGGTGGTGCTGCTGCTGCTCATCTTTTATAGCAGTGGTTAAAGCATTCACCCAGAAACTGGTGAGCTGACTACAGTTCAGCGACCTCCTCAGTGTGAGGGGGTTCAAATCTACAGCTCCAGCCTAGTCTCTGGCTACGAAGTTAAGCCACAATTGCTGGAGATTTGGGGAAGAAGGGCAGATAAGGGAAAGGAGAAGGGCAGTCTGCTTCCTGCTGAAGCTGCATGGCTGTTCAGCAAAGGATGCAAGATTTATAGGGCCAGAAAGAAAGAGGGAATTAGGAAAAAAGAGGAGCTTGATTCTAGCTTGATGAGGGCATCCTCTGGGAGAAAAAGAGCTATCTTTTCAATGTTTTCAATATTGCTAATTAATTTAGTTTTAAACAAGATTTACAGTAATGTTTTTATATGTGTGAGATGGAAACACTCTTTGATAAATTTATAAAATTTAATGAACAACCCTGTTTGCAGTAAATGCCTAATGAAAGTCAGTGGCGGGATACAGATTCACAAGCTGCTCTGGGTAACACTGACCAGCACAGTCATCCAAGAGCCACTCAGGTCACCTCCTGCACAGATCAGCTGCATTGTCACTGTGCCCTCAGAGCGAATGTGTGAACTAGGTGGGAATGTGCTTTTGGGCATCCCCCACAGGCACTTTGCTATCTTCTTGCCAGATGAAGGACGCCCAGGATGCAGGATGGCCTGAGACTGTGCAGCTGCTCTGGTATCCAGTGCTGGCCATGAATATTGAGATTCGCCACTAAAGGTGCTGTAGAATTAGCTGGTACAAAAGAAAACTGGCCTTGGAGCAAGAACAAATGGAATGAAATTTTAAGAGGGTACTCACAGGAGCAACTAAAATCAGCTGTTTGCTGAAGATGGTCTTCTCTGGGAAGAAGAACTGGACTCTTCACTGAATGTCTTCTCTCACACTGCCACCTGCATGTACTCGACTGCAGACAGCAACAGGATTGAACAAGTTTAAATGAAAGGAAATCCAGGACCCGACAAATTGCAAGATGCCATTTGGGTAGTCTCCTAAAGCAGGATAAAGCCTAATGAGATTGGTGTCTCATACACTTTTCAGTGAATTGAATGTTTTGTTTCGATTGCTTCACCAGTCATTTTACTGATTCACCAGTCATGTTACAATTAGCTCTGCCCTTAGAAGAACCTCCTTATTCCTCACTATTGTTCAGTCAGGCATTTGGGTTAGTTAGTATCTGGGGCAAGCATGAGCAATGTCACTGGTCTACTGATTTCTTTTTTAATTTAATCTCTATTTTATTTAATCCTAAAGAGTTTGGAGATCGAGAGCTATGCAAAGAATTGCCTCTTTGTGAAAAGTTTGCTTTGGTTGGCTGTCAGTGAATTTGTAGCCACAGCAAAGGCTTTGATACACCAGGGAGAAAATCATGCTTTTACCTAATCTAACCAAACCAACCTTGTTCAGATTGATTCAGTTCCCAGCCTTGGCTCTGACCTCACCCTTACCCTCAATCCTGCCTCACTTTCACACTGAGTATTTTATACAGCCTCTATTTTCTCCCGGCATAGCTTCCCCCCTCCTCCCCGCCCCAACCCAACAGCTATGTTCTACTCATCAGCCATTGCTTTAGAAATCTTCAGGCTGGATGGGCAGGCATGCAGTGCTGGCAGGTGGTGTAGCTGTTAGGCAGCCTTGTGTATCACAAGAGATCTGATGCTATCAAATTTCTTTTCCCCCAAAGACTAAAGAGAGCAAGCCTTTGTAAGCATGCAGGAGGGGGATGAAAACAGTTTGTCTCCTGAGCAGCCAGCCTTTGTCATTTTACAAATGAAATCACTTTGGAAATTTAGAGAATTAATATCATAATGAAGACGGGAGTACCCATTAGGGTGGTCTAATGTTGCTCTGGAGATATATGATGGATGTCCAGTTGCTCTAAGCCCTTATTTGCAGAGAGTCACCTCTGTAGTTGCCATTATTAGGAAGATGTCTGAAGCAGAGGATCAGACACAACCATTGCAAGATGAGATAGTGTTTGACTGGTTTCCAGGGAACCGAAGGATACAGTCTTAGTTGTACCTGTCACTATGGCTCCCAGCTTTTTTCCCCCTTAATGTCTTTTTTAGCTGTAGGAAGTTTCTCTTTAAAGATTCCCCGCTTCTCTAATAGCACAAAAAGCAGTAATATGAACCTAAAAAATGTTACCTGGATTGCAAAAACGCTTCCATTTATTGCAAAATGATTGGTATAATTAATCATCAAAGGATTGCAATATGCTGCATTAGTTAGCTTTTGCAAATAAAGATAACCATGAGATCTAACCTGCAGTGTATTACTTGCAGTAACTGGAAATATTCACCTGCTGTGTCCGCTTCTGGAGATACCTATCACACTGTCAGAGCAGTGATGCTGTGATTGCCATTCCTGGAAATACTGCTTCAAGAAAGTAGTACTTCCAGGAATTATCTTAATGGGCAATTGAATCATCATTTCTAGCACTCCAGCATCTTTCCCAGAAGGACAGTTTTCCACAGGCAGTGATTCCAGTTAGAAGGAAATGTGGATATCCAAACCCCAATTCTTATCCTTTCCTAACAGATTTGCAGAGAACAGAAGCTTTATGCAGATCTTAAAATTAGGGAGAAAAGCACCCAGGACATGTGAGGCTGGAAGGTATCCACTACAGTGATTTTGCCTGCACTTCATTTTACAGTAGCTCTTCTACCCAGGTCGTTTATTTTCTTCCAATTATCTGTTTTCCTTTAATAATTCTCTACTGTCACTAACACTGCTGCTTTGTTGTGTTTTTTTCCCCAGGAAGCTTAGTCGCTGGTGTAAGTTTTTGTACCTGCAGTGTCTTCCATGAGGATTTACACCAGAGCTGTGTCTGTGTTTTAAGAAAATCAGGTTACATTCACTAATGTCTAGACTTCTTCCCAGCTATGGAGATATGAAAGGCAGCATGTTGTTGCTAGCCTTTTCAGATAAATGTGACAAGATGGGTCCACACTTTGCTCTATATAATCAGTACTGATTTGGGGGAATAATCAGTGGTAAATAAAAATGAGTGCTGTTGAAATACGCTTTGTGTGTGTTCTCATGAATTACTCATGAAACAGGGGTTACAAATTTCTGCCCCTGATACCCAGTAATGGATCGTACTGCCTTCATTATTTTTTTCTTTAATACATAGTGGGGGGTAGCAGTTGGTTTTTGGTTTTTGGTTTTGTGTGGAGTTTTTGTTTGTTTGCTTGTTGTTTTTTGGTTGGCTGGTTGGTTGGCTTTTTGCCAAAATTTCATTTCTTACCCCTAAATCTTCAGCTTAGTGGCCAGATTCACCTTAGTGGGAGCAAATGCAACTCTATCGATAGTAATGGAATTCTGTCTGCATATGTCAGCAATGAATTTGGCCCCATGTTTATTGGAAATACCTGGGTTTTTGTGATACGATGTGGTAAATCATGCTGAGAGGAAATCAAACAGACAGGCTGTGGCTGCATCACTATTTCATACAACTCAGGTCATAATGGACAGGACAATGATGTAGTGTGAAATTCAGTGCTAAGGAAAATACATTCTTTCTAACCTTTTATGAAAATACTTCTCATCCTTCAAAGGACAATTTAGGCAATGTGACCACTGCAGGAACCAGTGCAGAAGCATTTAAAAGGCAAATAGAAAAACACCATTGCCCAGGAGGAGAACAAGTGTCTGTAGGTATTCCCATGCTTTTGCTATTCCAAATTTCCCATCAACTGTTGCATACAGCCTCCAGAAATAAAGCTATTCACTCTCACTACAGCAAATGAAGGCGATGTAACATGCCGGTCTTCAAGCCCAGCAAACTATAAATGTAATATCAGACATAGAAGAGCTAATGAAAACAATCACATTAAACATAGCTCTTCAGTGTTTGGTGCTCAATAAGTGAGCAGCAGGCCTTCTCTGTCTAGCTTACAGAAAACAGGAGGTAGCAGTTTGCAAGGAGCAGCGTTTTAATGTGATTGGACTATAACAGACAATCTATTTACAGCATGCTCTGGGGAGCTTATAAACAAATGTTGAGTAATTTCAGCCAGCAGTAATTACCCTTGCAGCTGACAAGGGTAGCATGATACTTTCTCCTTCACCTTCAGCCCAGTCCAGAAGGCACTGTACGCAATGGCACTTCTAATTATTTCTGCATTTCTATGGCTAAAGACCAAAGTGTGTTATTAGAGAACATTTTAGAAGCTTTTTAAAAGCTTGTTTACTGGGACAATTAAAAGTCATCACTATGACAGCAAATAAAAGGTTCCATTCCTAGGCACACGGTCAGACAGGAATTTGTCCGCTTACCTTGTAAGCCTTGTCTACATGAGGCAAAATTTACAGCCACCCCTCAGCGTTGCTAATATTGGTTCAGCAGCATCAGTGCTAGCAAGGTGGACAACCCTTGAGTATACAAAGAATGGGGCTTTATAAATATCGTATTATCTAACCCTGCTTAGAGCATATTGAATAAACACGCTATTTAAAATGCTGTTCACTCATCCATGCTTAAGCTCCCAACGCAGCCAAAGGTAGTGGGGGTGAAGCCATTGTAGCAGTGAGAAGATATTTTTGCAAAGTGCTACAGACCAGGCTTCAGACAATGTGCCTTTTTGTCTTCTGTTGAAACAAAGTAAAAAGCAAGTTCTAAAACCTTCGTTAACTCTTAATTGCTGGTGAAATATTTTGGCTCGGATTTTTTCCCTAGGGCAGCAGACACGCAAATGGGTTAATTCTGGGCTGAATGCGGCTGCCACAAGTGAGCCAGCAGGAAGGTAAAGGCAGAGGGGAGGGGAGACCTGGGCTGTGGTAGGAATGGGGCCAGGGGACTGGGGTACTGCCCTCTGCATCCCTTTCTTTGCTGGCGATAAGCCTCTTTCCCTCTCCCTGACTATGCAATGGCAAACTGAGGTTTTTTAATTTCCCCAAATCCTCAGTACCTGCTGCAACATATTGCCTCCAGGCCTCCAGGTGCCGTTGCCCAAGCCCACTCCTCTGAAAGCTGGGAGAGAGTGCTGGTGAACTTCCATTGGAGACGAGGTTTCCGAGCCTGTGAAATTCTGAAATGTAGGTGCTTTGGTGAATAACTTACAGAGAGATACAACAGAAATGAGCACTCACCCCCTCCTCCCTGTTCTCCGACAGTAGCTATGCACCAAAAGAAAGGTCTCCAGCCTCAAGGAGACCTCAGGAGGCTGTACTATCTTGAGCAGTCTCCTATTTAGCTCCAAGCACCATTTTTTTCCCAGTCATGTCATACGTACTACTTGATTTTGTGTTCACACTGTGTGAGTTACATTTTACAATGAGAAATACTACAGCTATTTCCAAAGCAAATAGTTTAAAAAATGTACAGACTGCTACTCACAATGAAGCAAGGCATCATCGAAGCTATTGCTGTAGGCAATGATAATTAGCAAAACGATCAAGTTGCAAGAACTTTTATTTAACATCATAATACAGTCATATATGAGCCAAACTATCCAAAAGTAATCGGGAGAGGCAGTGAACTGTGATGTGTGCTGGTTTGCAAACACCATGGACAGTCTGGTGTTCATGAGCTCCCATCTGCCTCAATAAATTCAGTTCAGTCTCCTGCTATAGGAATTGACAGCAGATATCTAATCCCCAAAAGTGGATTATTTACATTTTTTGATACGTTACATTGCATTACATCCTGTCATGTTGCATCTCATCATAGGCAGATATAATATCGCATAACGTGATGTGACATGATGACAGACATCAAAAATGTTTTGTGTTGTTTTGGGTTTTTTTAAGATTTTATATCTAATATCCAAAATATTTCTGAGTGATTTCTAGGAAGATCGACTGGCTAAGGCGAGTGCCTGGATTACACGTTCCTCTGGCAGCTGCTGCACTGCCTCTCCCATGCATTGTTTGAAATCGAGCCGCCTTGTTTTGCAGTTTCAGGAACCCTCGGCAATGCAATTTTGCACACATTTTGCGAATATTTTTAAAAGATTCATTAGGAGGGGAATCAGCAGAAGACATGTTCAAAACCAGCATAAAACTACAACAGCTGCTGCAAATTACCTTGGCTGAAAGGAAACCCCAGCAATGCATTGCAAACTTTAACAATGTACTCTAGCTGTTGATTGCTCACACCATCGCTCGCTACTCATTTCTGAGACACAGTTGGTGGAGGAACATTAATTTGTCCTTGTTCTTGAGACTGGCAGGTGTCACTTTGCCCAGTGTGGGACGTGAGTGACAGATATTTTGCAGCTGATGAAATGAGAATGCAGAAATTCAAGAGTGCCTCTGGGATTTCACTGGTCATTTGTGGCCAGCACAAGGGCAGGGCCCGCTGCTTCGCTAATGCAGGACTGGCTGATGTTGCTGTTGCTGCAGGCTGCCGCAGATTCACACCATTTTAAATAATATTTGTATTATTAAGCTCTTCCCACACACACACATATGCGCACGCTAGTATTGTGTGCTATGCTTCTCTCTAGGCTGATACTGTCTGGGAAATTGTTCTAATTGGTTTTTTAGTTCTTTTTTTTTTCTGCTGTCGAATGCTCAAGTCTTTCTCAAAAGGGTTTTACCTGCATCTGCTATCTTTAATTCTTTGGATAACATAAACAGAATTGACTAAAAGCAAGATGCAAGCTAACCTAGGAGAAACTGATTTTAAAAAATTGCAGTTTTAAAAAACACAATTAATAAAATCATCTAGCAATACAGAGGTTTAGGAAGACAGTGGGGAGAATTATATCAATCGAAATATTTCTTTCATCTAATTGCCCCCCCCCAAGAAAAAACAAAACCAAAAAACAGCAGAAAAATGCATTCCATGTAGAGCTGCACAAAGCTTAGTGCAAACTAAAAAAAGAAAAAAAAGACCCCAAAGATATAAGGAAATAAACAACATTGCAATGTTAAAGAATTAAGAATGAGATTTGCTGAATTTTAACACTATTCTGCAGCTCGCTTTTATCTTTCCTTTAAGTCTCAGAGCATTTGCTTTGCTGGCAATGTTATGGCTCTGATTTCTAAACCTCCACTAAAAATTTAATTATAAGTACAAGGAAAAGAGATTGTCTGGAGTTGATGCCTCAGATAGATATTTTCAGCCTTAATTGAAATAATATTGGGTTTTTTTTCTCCTTTCAGCAATTTTATGTGAAAGAAGAGTAGGGGTTAAAATGTTCTGTAGTTTCTAAAATACTTTTTATAATAGCTAGAGAGCATAATAAAAGGAAAATTCTTCTTTAAATGTTATTCGCTTTTTATTTAAACTACAAATTATTTTGGAGGTGGTGATTTTCAAGAAAACCCAAGAATTCAGGACAGGGTCTCATTTTGCTACCATGTTAAATGCAGTGTATATAAAACAGTGCAATCCAGAGAACCACTAACAGCATTTTCAATTGTGATAAAAACTTATTAACATATTTGCCTCCTTAATGATTAACTGTCTTTGAATGTTAAGAGATTTTTACAACATCTTATTCACACCATCAAGACCCAGCAAAAGGCTGAGCTTTATTTTGTAAGTGAGGCTTCGTTTGATATGCATTCTGATTTTAAAAGTACCATAATATTTTAATCGATCTCTCTGTAAAGATCATGATTATTATAAATGAGATAGATACAGTCTTGCACATCAAGCTTGACTGGTAGATAGGAGGTCATGAGTCAGGAATTATATGAAGAGGGGAAGTAAAAACTAGAAAATTTTCCAACATGATTGCTTAAAGGCACAATTATATATAGTGGCACATGAATTTAAGACTTTAGTTACATGTGCAGTTACCAGCCTTTATTTTCCATTCATTTCTTTCAAACTAGCCTGAAAAAATATAATTTTCAAAAAAAAAAAAAAATTAAACCCATGCATTTATTATTAAAAACATGTAATTTCATACTGAACTCATCACATTCATGAAATAGATGACATTAAAAAACATGGCAGAAAAATGTATCTGATGAAAATGTTGATACAAACCTAGGCTGTGAAAACACTGGTTAATGTCATTTGCCAAATGTTATTTTATTGTAGATAATTACTTATGTTAAATAATTTGAAACACACATAAAAGATAGTGTCTGATAAGCCACAAGATAGCTATTTAATTCCATTATCAGAATGGAAGAAAATCTTTGAATAGATTTTTTTTCCTATCAGACCTCTAGTATCCCCAAACCAATACTGTTTTATTAATACACATGTGCAAACACACACACAGAAATATATCTGCACATTTTAAATTGATATTTCCACCCCTACTTACAAATGCAAAGATATACTGTTATCCTTTGGAAATCAAATATTTTTTCTAGACAGCGTGCTTATTTAATTAAACTGTATTCCTTATAGTGATCAAATATAATTAGCAATAACAAGTATTTAATGAAAACAAACTGCTTTCCTTTGAAATCTTTCCAGGCCACTGTACTTCAAGTCCATAGCTTCTCTGAGAAGATCATTGTATCATAACAACTAAAAATAAGTATACGATTAAAAGCTTGTCAGGTACTGCATCATTTCAGACAAATAAAAATAAGGAAGGTAAACACTAGAGATCCTGATTCATGTCAGGTACAAATCCTATCATTTAAGATATTGCTTCCAATGAAACAGTACTGTTAGTGGTTCAATGTGATATAGATCTGTCTTTTAACTACCTTTTTTGATATCATTACATACTAAGACATTACCCCAGCATCTTTGATTATTACTGAGTGAGATGAGAAGAAAGTGTGCTTACACTGGACTCATTGACAGCGAGGTGCTATAACAACTCTCCTGTAATTAATTGTGAGTGAAAGGGGGTTTGGTTTTTGCAGCCTCGTAAAACTTTTCCCACATGGCTGAACCCACGGTCAGGAGACGTTAGGCAACATTAACTGCCTGCACATTTCTGCAAGGCTCTGGAGGAAGCGGCTCGGCACTGGGGCTCCAATTCTGAAAACCCTGGGACACAAGACATCAGCGTCTACCTTTCATCTTAGCTGAGATTTGGAGAGGGTTCAGACCACTGAGGCTCCTTAATTCTCACTAATTCATTTGCTTTCCTGATTCACTTGGCTTGGGATAACCTGCGAATGATAATGAACCTGTAAGGGGAGCGCTTAGTCCCTTGCCTTTGAATGTGCTCGGCATGGATTGAGGGCTTTCTGTGAATCTTGCAAGAGGAAAAGAATCTTATTAGCACTGATTGCCAGTCATGAGGTTGCCTCTAAAAATTGCTCTTGTATTTTTAACTCTTGCTTGCTTATAACAACCCCAGCTAAGGAGAGAGATGTGCTGTTTACACATCGAACACTGCATTGTTCTCAACATTTACTCATTTCTCTTTGCAATTTGATCTAATCATAACACATTTGCTTTACGTGTGTCATTACTATACCACTATGAACACTTCATCATTTTTCCCATGATTATTCTACAAGTCCATAACTAGCCAAGTCCTCATCTCTTCACCCCCAGCTAAACATCCTCTTTGCATAAATGTATGCTCTCTAGAATAAAGGGTCTAATTTTCTTTTTTTCCTTTTCTTATTAACCATTTCAGCAGACCACAGCTAGTACTGCTTTTTGTGTTACTAGTGGATTTATAGCAGATTTGGTGCTCTCTCATGTTGCTTTTTTTTTTTTTTTTTTTAATGAACATATTGTTGATATGGCTACAAATGAGAATTCAAGCTCTGATGAGAAAATCTGAAAATAAAACTGGGGAAAAGTGACCTTTTTTTGCTTCTCTTTGCCAAAGTGACATACATCTTAGGACTCTTTCTTTTTTTTTTCCCATTGATTTGTGAGAATTTAGAGAACTGTACAAAAGAAATAGATTGAAACACAAAATCAGTGTCAGAGTGATTCTGTTTAGACCATCAAATTTAAGGGCAGTCTTTGCTAATTGTTGAGGATTCAGTGTCCATATTCTTGTGGGACCCTGTCAGAGCCAGAACTAAATTCTGACTCCAGATGAAACCTGGGAGATCCCAGCCTTAAACAGCATGTTCTGCTCCATTCACCTCCTTAGAGATGCAAGTTGTTTTACTATCCAAACCTTCCTAGGAAGAACTTTCATAACATTTTCAGATGGACAACCCATCTTTTCTGCAAAAACGTTGCTGTTTTCTTGTGTTTTCTATCTTTTTAAATATGGCATGTGTGCAGGTCTGTGAAACCAGTGCTTCAGCTTTGGTATTTAGTAACAAAACTGGCATCAGCCAAGGAGAGCCTTACACAGCTTCCTCATCTAGAACATCAGTTTACCAGCCAGAAGTGGATGATGCATTGCACTGAGACAAAGATACAATTCTTTTGTGTTAATTTATTTTTCTTATGTCTAGATGGGGCAATATGGCATTTGATAAAAACCCAACCAACCAAAAAAAACCCCAACCAAATAACAACAACAAAAAGCCTGTTAACCTGCTTCCAGTTTCAGCACATGAAATAATTTCCTAGATTCCTCTTGAAATAAAAATTTCCTGTTTTTTCTCTCTAAGTTGGTGTTACTTCAAAAAAAACCCTCTAAGTGACAAAATATTACGCCCACTGTTTCTCAACAGAATTTGCCAAAAAGGATAATTACGTGAGACTGCTAGAACTCAAATTTGAACTGGAACTTCTTGTGTGAGAATATGGATTTCTATTATATTGATAGGTTCAGCTCTTCTTCAAAGGGCATGAATAAGAGCTGATCAGCCAATGGAATTTATGTTGCATGGGAATTCTAACAGTTTGACATTTGCTTGTCGAATCATTAAACATTTCCGCAGGACAGTTACCAAAAAAAATCCCAACTTGCTTTGGAAATGTCACACAAAAATATCTGCATTTTGCATTAAAATGTCAAAACAAAACATTGATTCAAGCTGCTATGTTTCAAAATGTCAGTTTGGTATTTTTTGTCAGTATTTTGGCTGTATATGATGTGCAAATTTTACTTAGAAATTATTTTTAAAAATTTCATTGAATTCTACTTCTCCATAGTAAATAACAATTTTTTTATTGGAATTTTTTGCACAGCTCTATGGTTAATCGTGAATTTAAAAATGTTTAAGGAATTAAAAAATATTAAAACTTCCTCACAAATTCCCTCCCCCCCACTTTAATTGTAGTGTAAAGCATATTTCATTCAAATTATTAAAAAAAAAAAAAAAAAAAAAAAAAACAAAAGCAAAAAAAAAAAAAAATCCAAATTTTCTTAATGTGTGGCCAGCACCATGGAAAATATCCAAACCTTCACTATCACCAGAATATCCCACTGCCTTTTTTATTCATAGTTAAACCCAGGTAAAGTAAAACGTCCCAGTTTGAACAATAGATATTAAAAAATCCCATATTCATCTTGAGAAGATTACATCCTAGAGAGTGTGGCTCCCTTCAGACAATCCTAGGAGTGTATTATACTTGGGAATAGCTAAAATTAAATTTATACAGCACGTTCAAAGTATCTTTGTACCCTGAGGACCAAACTGCCTCTGTTTGCTGTAAGAAGCATCCTTACACGATGGGTATTTTGAGTTTTGATTTCTCATCTGCTGCCATGTGTCCCAGTATAGTAATATGGCCCAGGTAATGTGGCTTCATCTTTCTGATAGAACCTTTGCAAATTGTGAGAAACAGAAAAGCACTTACTTCTGCCACTGGTACTCTTCGGCACATTGTTTCTTTCTCTGACTGTTTTTCCCTACTGGAGTCCTCTGCTTATTAGAGCTTCTCTGCTGAGACAACCTTCAGTTCTAGCCCCTGAACTCAATTCTGAGACCATGCAAGCCCACAGAAATTTTAGAATACAACCTGGCTGTCTCCTGATCCTCTATTAATCAGCTATTTCCACCACATTTTCCTCACCACCAACTTTCACTCATAGCACTTCCAAAAAATTGCACAATGATGAACAGTTTTACAGCAATAAACACAGCTCTTAGCTAATCTATTATCCCTTTATGTCTGAAAATGTGAGCAAAATTAGAAAGTGGAACTCACCCACATTTTTTCAGCTCAACTTGCAAACGTTCTAGGGAAGAAATTATTTTCTCCTCTAACACTCCAGTCAAAAAGCATCAATTGGCAATTTACATACATTTTCTATTAAACTTTTCTATCATAAAAAATTGCTTTTATGATCCAGACACATAATTTATTATGCAATGCACCACCACCATCATCACAGCGAATTGCATTTTACGTGTTTATACTAACAGGGAAGGTGATCAGCTTTAGCCTTCTTTTCATTATATGCATCACTCATCCTCCACCACCAAGATCTCTGGATTCTGTAACATATCCATCATTATCTAACTGCCAACTGTTTTCAGAGGTTCCACTGCTTTAAGCTCATTATTTCTTCAGATTGGTGAATCTACAGAGAATCTTTCCACAACATACAGCAGTCAGCATGGCACATGTGTACAGATGAATGGTAGGGGTTTGTCCTTCACAATCTCTTTGTACCTAGTTTTGCCCCAGAACTGCAGCATGTAATGAGCAGCAAATGCATATTCTTACGTCTAAAAATAATAAAAAGCTAAATGGCATTAAAAATAATAACCAAATAGCATCATCTTTGTGTGGATGGGCTGTTGTGAATAAATCTAGTTTACAGATTGCTCAGTAGTTTGGGGTTACCATCTATTTATAAGGCAGACTAAAGCACATATACAAAGAGCTGTGCTAAGATAAGGAATTTCTTTCCTGTCCCCATTTACCTTGCTGCATTTAATTTAATCAATAGCTGAATGGTGAAGAGGAGGAGAATTGAATGTTTCAAGAGACTGATAATGGGATATCGAACCTTTCATCTCTGTATCATTGATTCAACATAGGAATTGACACACTGGATCAGAGCAGTGGTCCATCTCCTGAGATATTCTCTCTGACAGTGGCCCATACTAGATGTGTTTCAGAAAGAGGTGTTAGAAACCCTGTAGTAAACATTTATGAAATAACCTGTCCTTAGGAAAGGTTTCTTCCTAACTTTCCTATTTACAGTTTGGCTAATGCTCTCACTTGGGGTAGTCTGTAACTCTTTAAAAATCTCTCAAATCCGATGGACTGCAACATAGATGTTACGTTGGTTTAAATACGTATCTAACGGAAGTCTGCATTCGGCTGAAATCTTGGCCACCAAGTTGCAATGAGCTCCAGAGAATTGTGTGTTGCAAAAAATATTAACTCCATTGCAGTTATTCTTAACTTGTTGCCTTTCTAAATAAAAAACCTCTCTTCTACACAGTGTAGCCATTATCACTAATGGCCCATCTAAGCCATCTTCCTTTTCATTAAAATAATTTTAAACTTTTCAATCTGTCTTGAAATGAAGGGCCTTTCATGCTTCTAATTATTCATATTGCCCATCTCTATACTTCATGTATTTCTGATACATTCTCTTTGAGACAGGATAACCACAACTGAATATAGTACTCCAGGTCAGGGCATACCACTGATTTATTTAATGACATTGTAAGATTTTTGGCACTACTTCTCTCCCAGTCTTTTTGCATCCTAACAGTTTGTTTGCTTTTTTGACCCTTGCTCCATACAGAGCAGAGAGTTTCATTGAACCATCCAGTATAAGGCACAGGTCTCCTCTTGAGTGACAACAGCAATGTATTTGGGTAGCTCAAATTATTCCTTCTTATGTTACATTTGTCAACACTGAACCATTATCCTGACCATGCAGCTAAATTTGTTAAATTTTACTGGTTTTCTTACTGCTTTTTTGATCTTGAATTTTCTGAAACATTTAAGTTTACTTTACTCTCCTTTTTACTTACATTATGTATTTCTCTTAACTAAAATAGAGGGGAAACAGACCAATTTCTCGCCCAGCTGTGAAGCTTGGAAATCCACCCATATGTATATATATACCTTAACTCTTCCCAGGTTCATAATGGGTTTTTCCTTTTCTTTTTTTTTTTTAATTGAAGGAGACTGCCTAAGATTCTGCAAGAG
>JBCJKH010026673.1:0-34247 GCA_039877255.1 Loriculus beryllinus
TCCACTAATACAGCAAGTTATTGTACATGTATCCAAGTATAATACACTAAGTATCCAATTATAATACAGCAAACTACTGAATTAATACAGCTAGCTATTGTATATGTATCTGTATTATGTATCCATTTATAATACAGCAGGCCATTGTAAGCAGGTGCAGACAATGGTATAAAAAGGATAGATGCTTTGTAATAAATGGCTTTGGTCTGATCACATTGATCTCTGACTGAGTCCACTTTTTTCTGCAGCAGATCAACTGGTGGTTTGCTAAAGTCCTACCAGCATAGACAATATTTGAGACACTCTCCCCAGTAAAATGCCTGAATTCCCAAGTGAAAATATCTCCCTTTAACAGGGAGGTACGTATTCACTGCTGAAGCAAAGGAAAACATAAATGGTTTAGTCAAAGATGGAGGAAAAAAGCTAAAGGAGAACAACCAAAGGACTTTTTTGTCCTCTTTTGTCATTCAACTGTTATTAGAACAGGCAAATCCATCGGGGGAGCACAAATCTGTGCAATTCACATGCAAAGGTGGTTCTGCATTGTCAAAGCAGTTCTTCAAATGCCTAAACACACTATATCCGGAAGTTCTCCAGTTTTGATCAAACTTAATGGAAGGCAGAAAATTGGAAGCAAAGAAATCAAATCAAATGAGCATCTTGGCTGTAATTTAACTCCACTCTTGCCTTGCTTTAAAAAAGTTACACTCCAAGCACACCTGATACTATTTCAGAGTACAAAAAAAGAAAATACCCCACCAAATCCTAGGCATGGAAGTTCCCAATACCTTTTCTTCAGCATGCTCCACAAGACATGATTTCCAATACAACATTAAGAGCATACCATAGCACCAACCTGAAGGAATCAGAGCTTTCATAAAGATGCAGTTCGCACTGCTTATGCATGCAAGATGGCATAATGAATCCGTCAAAATGGCCTGTGCTGACATTTACAGGAAGGCTGACAAAACTCCCAACAGTTGGCTTGGCTTTCAGTGTGAAACCCAACAGCACTTTTTTGTATTATTATTTGAATTCAAATGTCTGATCGTGTAACATTTTATTTTGCAGTTGAACACAGCATTAAGAAGACAACTGCCCTTAAACACTCCTCCAGTGGATTATCAGCAATAAAGCACAGATATCCCAAGTGGATGTAAAGCAGTATTATCATCCAGCTGAGTTTTAAATTACTCCTGGCAAAAAAATTAGTTGTCCTTATTCAATTTTTTCTTTTAAGCATCTAGCTATAGCAGTTCACTATTAAACTGTGCAATAAAAATGCTTTAATTTCCTGTTTACTTTAGTGTTCTGCATGCTACTTACTAATTATTTTAATGTCACATGGAAGAACCATAAAAGAGAACAATAAAATGGAAGGGGATGTTGTAGCTGATTCTGCAAGCCACAGCCCCACCGTATCAATTCACAGCAAACAACAAGAAAGAGGATTGCTGCTCTAAAGCCATTTTAATGACTCACTCTGCTCTTGTTTGGGAAAAGCGGAATTAAATCTAAAAGCTGAGACAGAACTACAGGAAGATATTAACTGAGGCGATGTTAAACTCCCCTTAATAGTGTTCCTAGACTTCTGGCTGCTAAGAAACCTACTATAGCATTAACACAAAAAAGGAATTTCTCTACATGTTCAGCCTAAGCTTTCTGTTCCTTATTTGCCTCGTATCTCAAAGTCAAAATCTTCTAAACTCAGATATTCAAAGAGTACGTTCTCTGCAGGTTTGAGTTATCACATAGGCTATGACGATTACAACAAGAAATTAATCCAAATTAAGTTTGTTTCCACATTCAAATCAACTTCTCCTAGCATGATCACAACATGTGACAAGATCCATACACCACAGGTTTACCACTTTATTCCCTATGCATAGCTATACTTTTAAACAGATTCAATCTATTGAGGTACCCATGCTGTGATTCTAACTCAAGCACATAAGCCATCTTGTGACATATAAGTAAAGCCTACAATTAAACATTTATTGAACTGGGGCCAGTATTAAGCAACTCAGACATCAAACGTAGATCTGCTGCGATCCACCTGGCTAATCAGAATGCCAAAAGAAATGGAGCAAAAAATTAATCATAATAAATAACCAATAAAAATAGCTTCCAATTAAATGTCATTCTATTCAGAGGTAGTCGCTGCAACATTGACTGGAGCTGTTTAATCTATGCAAGACCAGATAATTATGACCCAGCAAAGATTTTGAAGGCATCTATCACATTCAACATGAATATATACTCTGAGGTGACCATAACATACACAGGAATTTGATTCTAAAAGGCTAGTTGGATAATACTTATGTACGTTAACAGCACAGAATAATCCATCTGAAATATATTTCCTCAAATCATATCAGAGACAATAAAGATTTCATCCAGGATTGCAATTAAATGAACTGAGCCTCTCCCATACATCCCTGCTTACGTAAGATGTTGTCTATAATAAATGCAATGTATTTCATCAGTCCTCAAAGAATTCTGAAATGAAACAAAAGCACTTCTAAGTAGATAAAGCAGCAGGAGAACATTTTAACATAAATAAAATCTCTATAAACAGAACTGCTTTTAAATCTGAGCAAGTCCAAATGAAATGAGGGCACCTTCAAACAAGGACTATGGCTCACGTGTAGGTCTCCCAGCCTGACAGTCAGGGTCTAAATGTAGAGACCAAAAGCTACTACAGACAAAGACATCTTGTAAGCAGCAGAAATTCTGGGTAAATACAGAAAAACATCTCTGTAGACCTGAAAGAGGGGGACATTGAAAAGAATATTTAGCTCCCTTTAGAATAACCTTTATATGGTAGCTTAGGTAACAAGAACAAGCAAACAGATTCAACTTTAATATCAATTTTCCCTGGTTGTCAGCTTAATTTTTCTTCTTCAAAAGGTTATACCATCTTAACACAGCTGATGACTTAAACTAACATATTATGAAAACAGTACTAGAGAGGAAAACAGTACAAGTCATCTGGCATTGCTGTAAAGAGAAATGCTAGCTAAGGCTGACTACTTACAAACAAAACATGCTCCATCACCTAAATGTACAATATTGACTAGTAAAGATGGATACAGCTTTCTCTTACCTTTTGTATGAAGAAAATCCAGGGCAGAGGCAATATCTCTCACCACTTTGCTAGCTTCTCGTTCATTGAAGTGCTTCCGCTTTTGTATATGGGCCAGAATTGAACCTGCCAGAGTAAGAGGTGAAAGGGAAAACCACAGCATGTATATGCTGCCTGGGCTGAGAAAAGGCTTTGTCAAGTATGAGGATAAAAACACAACAACCACTACTAGTCTGACATAAAGAGAGAACGGATCTCAGCATGAGCTGGGACAGAAGTAATTTAGAGAAGTTATTTGTAACAATCACTCTGTCCTAGTATGTTTATGTGGCAGAAACTGAAATGTCACAATCCCATGTTTTTATGTGAAAAGAGCCTCAGAAAATAATGACGAACTAGTACCAAATATGAATTCATTTTTCATATTTTATAACAGCCTATCACAGCAGATAACTTCTGTAGACCAAACAAGAAAATGACTAAGAGAAAGGTACAGTTTCAGTACTTCAGCATGCTAGGACATAATTTTCAAACACTGCAGCCTTCTAGTTTAAGCACAGCATGAGAGGCAATCCCTTTTTACTGCCACAGCAAGGCTGGTCTGTTTTCCACACACTGTAGGCAATAGAGACTTGCTAATAGTACTAGTAACAAACATCAGCTAAGGATGTACGTAGCACTTCAGCCAAACCCCATGCCACAGGTGACCATGCTCAAACCAGCTCTCTTCATTTTGTGCAGTGTGACAATTTAAGCCTTGTGTACATGGATTTTCTCTCACCACCATCAAAATTAAAAGACATTCTACCTTCAAATACACCTTAAAATTTCCACTGACATCAAGGTCAGATTTGGACACTGATTTAATGCAAAATTTGCCTGGGACATGAAATCTGACAAAAGACCTCTCAAATGTAACGACTAGTAGGTTGCAGGCAGAGCTCCACTGGTATCCCCTTTAACAAAGGATAAAGGGAGGTTCAACTCCTTAATTTCAACTGAATTCCATCAATCTTCTTAAAATCTTTAATTGGGGTTTTTAAAGACATTTTTAATGTAGTCCAGAGAGTTCCAGGCCCAATAAACAGCTTTACTACAGCCTTCCATTTTCTTACTCAGAGAGGTATATTTCTAAAAGCAATCAAGCTGAGAAATTCATGAAGTAGCAGCCATCTGTTATTAGCCCCCAACACAATAAACATTTATATCTTGGGTGATTTAATTTTTATTCTTCAGCTCTAGATGCGGAAGGAAACCTCTCATTCTCTATTGTGGCAATTCCTTTTCTTAAACCATCAATGCTGCTGTCACTCTTCCACAGCAAGGATTCAGAGAGGAAACAGTTAAAAGTCAAAAAGAAGAAAGATGGACAAAAGACTCTTCAGATACACAGAGATATGCTGTGTCAGGTAGATGGAGGATGGCCACTTTGGATCAGGTTATCAGATTTAAATACAGGTTTCCTTTGACAAATAACACTGTCTGGTCTGCTACAAATTTCTTAAGGGCACAGAGTTCAAAGGGTTTTCCTGGTATAGTTGTTCTTTACACCTTTAGAAAATAATAACAATTCTTGAACGTTTCTATATTGCTGTGGAAAAGGCCCCAGGCTTTGTAGGAAACAAAACTGAACCACCTGAAGTGCTTATTTCACTCAGCAGGTTTATTTCAGATTGCCTTTCTGAATAGAGCTAAAGTTCCAAACTCAGATAAAAACTGTATCAATAACAATGAAAACATACTCTACAGACTTTATGCTCAACCCACAGAGGAATCCCACAAAGAGAAAGAAGAGCAGGGCACTCCTGCCACAGTTGTTACCATCACTTCAGTATTCATCGGAGAGAAAGCATCATGTAGCACCTCCCAAAATGCATTTCAGAGGGAAAAAAGGGAGAAAAGGATTCTTTTATCATGCAAGTTCAGTGTAATAAGCTGGATTTTAATGCTTTCAATTATAAAATGCTGTCAGGCAAGAATATTAAAGGGCTTCTACATATCATGGGGAACTGAACACAGCTGAAACAGGAGCACAGCTCCTTTAGCTACTCAGCTACAGGAAAGCAAAGCTGAAAATGGAAAGCCCAAGTTATGTCCCAGCATTGTAGGTAACATCAGTCTCTGAGACTGGAGTTATTAAAGTAAGGCTTCCACTGAAGGTTAATGTTCTCATTCTTGCCTGCCAGGCTGCTTACATCTGAATCTGTAGAGCATAAGAAGCTGGTCTGACCCCTAATTCCCATTCTCTTTTTCTTCAAACTCACATACCTCACACTTCAAATACTGAAATGTTTCAAAGAGAAGACTAGCCTCAGACCTAGCTGACCACTGTAAAAACAGTAGCTATGAGGGAGAAAAAGGTGTAGCATTATTATCCTTCCAGCAGCAACACAGGTACCCTGACAACAACAGTCTCACAGTCAAAGAGGAGGCTTAACTAATAGAAGAATGTGGAGACGGGAAAACAGACAAATGCAGATCCCTCCCAATCAAGCCCTGCTATACCTAATTTGTCAGAGAAGTCTGTACATAAAGAGGAACAGTGTTAGAGGAAACCATAATGAAATGATGCAGTAAATTTAAGGGAAGGTAAGCAAAAGCTTTTACTCAAGAAAACCATACCCTTCTCTTTTTAAAGACTTCTGCATTTATACTGAAAGAATTTACATTTTCTGTTCATACTGTCTGCCACTGAAAACCTTCTTGAGCAGTGACAACAGATGATGTTCCATGGACAGAATATATTCCTTCAGAAACTCAGGGTTTTTTTGAAAGGTGTCCACATTCTTAACTCACAGTTTTGTATAGCCATGCAATTAATGGATACTGTAATCATACTCAACGCAGACAAATGTGAGAAAGCCCACAAAGTGCTTCTGGAATGAAAAGTAGCCTTCTTATTACACAGGTGACTGTTAAATACTGAAGACCAGTGACCACATGTGCTGACTTGACTGGCCCTCCAACAGCAACAAGCAGACTGCTTTACAATTACAGCAACACAAGGCAGAAGCAAGATGTTGTTCAAAACAGCTCTCCTTGAATGTCAGGAAACAAAGCCAATCCTACATTAAGGGAAAATACTACAAAGTATATAGATGCTGGACTAAAATCATGTATAATAACTGACATACTGCATGTCTCCCCTTGTCTGAAGGTACACTGACCTAGTAACTATATTCCAAAGCTTCAACTTTAGTAGAGATTACATTTCCATTGCTTAGCTGCAGAAATGGATTGCAAATGTATGACCAGACCCATCAATACTCAAGAACAACCCCACTTCAAGCTTTGTATATTAATTCCTCTACTTCCTTTTTGTCTTAATTGTCAGGTATTTATAACAAGTTCTTCATTTTCTACTTTAAAACACTGAGACAAACAGGACCAAGATGATTGACTGAGATGATGACAAGACGATTCCATGAACGAAAGCACAGTTACTGCACAGTACCTCCTCGCAGCTTCTCGAAGACAAGGTAGTATCTTGTGTCATCTTCAAAAAACTCTATTAACTCCAAAATGTTCCTTTAAAAGACAAAAGAAACCAAAGGGGAAATGGGACAAACAGGCACAGACTGTAAATAGAGCAGTAGTTTCAGCATGGGTAATTAGGAAGTGCCAGAAATAACCAAACTAAAAGTTCAAATTAAACAAGTTGCTTTGGTTGCCTATGGCATTAAAAGCACATTTCCAACTCACACAAACTGAAGCACGGGAAGCAGGCCAAACACCAAAATCAGGGTGGTGAGAGACTTCTGCTATTTCTCAATTGACAGGAAAATAACTGGTAATAGGTTGTATTTAATAATTTAGAACATTGCATTTGTGCTGAAGGCAAGAACATAAAAATAATTAAACTGGCGCTCTTTCTGGAAATCACAAGGCAAAACACACAGGGCTCAAAAGGAGACAGGCATCTGTCAGCATGATATTAAATCCAGCACTGTAGTTACGATTTGCAGGCTAACTCACTCCTGTTTAGCTAGTGTACAGCCTTTGCAGCACAACACAAACACCCTAAGTTGCTTTGAGAACGACAAAAGTGTACAACAGATTCTTTTATATTTATGGCACACACAAAATCCAAATTCTGTGTGTAGTCATAAGAGCTTGAGCTTTTCCATCAGTTACATAACTGGATGACCATACGCTCTTACCCACAAACAGAACAAAGATATAATAAGCTTCTCTATAGCACAACTTAAGCCTGTGAGTATGGTAAACAAGTTTGTTTTTAAATTATCTTTAGGTATTGTACTAAAATTTGTTTAAAGCAGGCTCAATATAAACTGCACAACTGAGTACAGATAACAGCTGCTGTATACATTCCAGATTAACAGAGAAATCTAAAGGAGTAGTTTCAGAATTGGCTGAAACTCATCACAGAGGCATCACTGCCACTGGCTGTGCAGCCTTTCCCTCCTCTTCAGGCACAAGTGGCAGATTTAAAGTTGCTTCATCCTGTGGCTATGTGAAGTCAGCACACATCCAAATGAAAGCTAAATTAGCTTTTGGCTGATCTAAGAGTTCAGTGCAAAAGCAGGAAGCTGACACAAAGAGGACAAACCACACATTAGGGAAATGAACAGCAAGACTGCTCCTTTCAACAGCAGCTGGTATCGGGTCAGCTTTTACTGATGGTGAAATCACTGGGGAGGGTATCAAAATGTTAATTCCTCATTTGGCCAAGAGCCATGCATTGCTGAAGTACATTCAGGCTACACTGACCTGGTTGCTACCTGAGTTATGTGACTTTTAATTTATAAATATCTCCCTAAATTTCACAGGTAAGAGAAGGGGAAATTTATTTTTAATAGGTCAAGCCTAAATTTCAGCTGGTTTTGCGAAGACTACTGTAAAGCAACTAACTTCGTCACACATAAGAGGCTTGAAAGCTTCCAAAAATATTCAAGAAACTTCAAACATAAAATTCTACATAAGACTCTACACTTACTTGTTCCCCTGACACTGGTACAGCGTTTCTATTTCACGGAAAACCCGACTCCGACTATGCCCCGCATCTTTTTCAATGATCTGTGGAAAGAGTTACAGCTCAGGTTTGAAAAGTCACTGCAGAAACTGTGCATGGCTGTGGAATACGGTAACTGATGTAAGGCCTGAATCTTAGGTACGCTCACCAGAGAAAAACACTCCATCTTTGTTTAATTTCTTATCTGTCATTTATTTACAGTGTCAGCATAGCTCAGGAGGGCATTCGAAGGACAAGAGAAATGAGGACAGGAAGGGAAGTAAGGAACTAAATCCACGTTACACAGTCACTGACCAGTTACCACAAGTTTTTTCTTGTATCACTTTAAATCTGCAGTGTGCAGGAAAGAATATCCGTTTGAGTCCTAACAAAACCAGATTTAAGTCGCATCAGACACTGAAAAGCCAAAAACAAGAGATTTGTAATTATAGGCATTTAAGTAAGAAGTACCAAATTCACCACAAAATGAGTTTGTTTCACAGTGTAAACTTCATGGAGATCCAATAGTAGGATTTAACATGTTAAAGAAAACATACATTCAATCTCTGTACTGCCATCAGAAGCCACCATCTCTCACATACTCCTCAGGCTGAAAGAATACAAGGGCTTTCCACAGAAGCTGGGACTGAACAATTGCTACGTGACATGAAAGCTCATGGTATTACCACAAATGCTACCACCATCTGTACCCAGTACTGGTTTCTCACCTTTACAGCCAGTGATACAGAAGAGGCTACCATTCACCAATACTACACATGACTTGGTATCTGATCCTGTCTAATTCATAATATAGTGGTTTGTTTATTTATTCCAACCTGAACAATTCTACAAAGCGCACACAAAGCTATAGCATCTGCAGGACTAGATTCGCAATGGGGCCTAAAATTTGCGGCATGGTTCTGGAAAAGAATCAAGCGTAAAGCTTTCCCATTTGTGTTTGTAATTAAATGAGGGACACAAAATAACTACAAATCTGCTGATGGGCCCTAACACTTAATATAGCAGCATTAATGAAGATTCACCTTTATCAAAAAATAAGAGACAGCTTTACATTAAGTAACAGCAATAACTGATGCTCTCTGAATTCAGAGCAGCATTCTCAAAAGCTTGCATTATTTGGTAGGCCATGCTAGACAATGGCTCTCCCCCTCCTTTCATAAGGAGAGATAAAAACTGGTTGGACTACAGTCAAATCAAGACATGAGAGGAAAACTTGCCCTGAGATCCATCCATCACATAGTCATTTGCTGTTTGTGAATTCAATCCATGATTGATATTATCAGTACACTCTGGAGGCACCGTACTTAAGAGGACAAAATCTTAATCATTGTAAAGCAGGCTCATTTAAATCACCAAAATGTTCTGAAATGTTTGCTATTACCCACTCTAGTATATGTTTTCACTGAGATATTAGGAGGAAGAAGATATATTGCCCACAAAGTGATGCTGCTTTTATTCTATACTTACTTTTACTGCATATTCTTTCCCAGTTTGGAGGCTGACAGCACCCTGAACTTTGGCATATGCTCCCTCACCAAGCAGCTCTGCAGTCAGCTTGTACAAGTCTGGCAAAGAAATCCAACAGAAAGGATGCATTAGCCACAGCATTTCAGTGAGTAACACAAGACAAGCTATTTATCTGATGAGCATCCCTCATATGACAGCAGCTGAAAAAACTGCCTTGGTAATGAAGACAGAAAATAGATTTATGAAGTATTAAAGTAGATGTGCCAGCCATAATTATGCCTCATTTTTCACTTTCCCCCTTCAAATTCCTGAAAGATTTAAAGAAGACTTCATTCCAGCATCAAAATTACAAATCTGTTCATACAAGAAACATTTCGTACCTCAGCAATTGCTAGGACCTCATCCACTTTCCCTGTCTTCACGTAAAACTCAGAACCATTTTTTTCAGGTTGAAAACGTATCACTCCTTGATAAGAAAATGCCTACTAAGTATTCAAATTTGAGGGCTTAAATCTAAAAGACTGCTACCACCTTGATTTGCAATTTACCTTATAACGTTTCTTGCCCACTAAGAAGTTTTATGCTCATCAGCTTTATCACACTGAACTCTTTTGTCTACAGCGCTTCACAGAATGAAGACCAAAGTATAGGGGATAAGAAAAACACAAACATCAACTTATAATATTTGCCAAAAAGCAATGTTTAGTTAACAAAACTGAGAACAACAGACGGAAAACAGACCATTAAAATTAAAAGCTTAGAAGTTGCCACCAACCTTCAAACTTCCCAGGGACGTGATCTGTGGCTCTGGTTCTTTTTTTCTTTTTTCTTTTCCCATTGTCTGCGATGGGGAGAGGCTGACTGCTGACCATTTCTGTGTGGCAGAACATAAAGGTGCCTTTAACACACAATCAATTATTTACTTTAGGAGAAAATGAACATGCTCTTCTGTGCCTATGGTTTTAAGCTATCCAAAAGATTCTCTGTTTATCTTCATCACAGGCTACCATTTCAGAGGAAACCTAAAAAGACAATTTGGGCTGTAATTAACAGCTCTGGAAAGGTTTGATAAACAAATGTAAAAATAGAAGGAATAACTACACTGAATCCTCCTCTCATAGCGCAATAAGGCAAAGCATGGGAATAACTTTGTCAACAAGCACCATCAGCTACCCACAACATAACACGTGCTCTGCTGTAAGACAGGATTTACAGCCCTCACAAGGCTGTTATTCTTTGAGTTATTCTACTGGTTTACAAGTAGATTTTTTTTTTTCCAAGATAGCTTAAGAAAATGAACTTCCAAGACAGGAGGAAGGTGTGGGGAAGTTTCTACTAACCTGAAGAAACAAAGCAACCACAGGAGTCAAAGGAGCAATCTCAGTCAGTTTATGCTGCCAAAAGGCCAGAAAAAAGTTTCTCACAAAAACATGATGTGCCTTTCTAAACCACAGATCAGTGGATAACTTATGCTCCAGAACAAGCAGTGGTTACAGCATTTAGATATTTTTTTCCTGCACCACTGTGTGCAGATATTAGAAGAGCTAAGTGAGATAACAATTCACTGATGCAAGATAATACGGCAGGAAAAGAACACCCACATATTCTTATGGAAAGCCTGAATAACATTGCCATACACTTTCTCTGCTAGAGGTTGCTTCATACAGCTAACCTATCTCCAGAAAGGCTAAACAATTCCACCCTATAGTCACATAAGCACTTCACGCTACCAGTCAAAGTCTATCAAATTGGCCTTAACAGTTAAAAATCATGGCTCACAGTCTTTTAAGGCAGTAGCAAAGCACTGCTAAGGCATTTTACAACCAGGATTTCTAAGAAAATTTGCAATTAAAGATCCTGTACTACAGAAAAAAAGCCTAGAAATAGCATCATTATGAACACTGGTCATGAAAGAAGAGCAAGCCCTAAAACAATGACAAAAAGTGCTCTGGCAATCCTTCTCTAACAGAGTGCCTTCGTGAACAGCGGGTTTTCTGCCTTCTGCTCTTTCTAAAGTACTCTTAACACACAGGAAAAGTTCAGAGGCAGAAAACATTACCCAACAGCCTACCAATATATGATATTATTTTTCTTTGCTTCATTCTATTTTCCTTGCCAGTATTTGTCAGGAAAGGCTATTATGACTGTCACTTAGAACTTGCACCTTGTCTAAAAATTTAAGACAAGTGCTATTTTGAAGCCCTCTTTCTTTAACTGAAACGCTTAAACATGTTCATTTTAAGCCTCAAGACAATAGTAAGTCGTCATTTCCAAGTCTTAAGCAGAATGTGTTAAGAAATCATCAGGATGGATGACATATGTGAGTTCTTAAATACAGTAAGAAATACGAAAGCATACATTTTACCAACTTCTGAACAGCTTCCTTATAACTCAAACTGACATACATACAGTTTTGAATTTTAACATAAAGAAAAGACTTGCCTTTGACAGCAAGTTCCAGCTCTCCCTGATTTCAATTCAGCCTACATTAGAAGTTATTTAGAACTGGGATCGAAATGACGCATACGAAGCTGCTCAGAGGTAGAGCTGGTCTGCTTGAAAGTGGTGCTTGATTTCTAGAAGGTGTCAAACAAGTCATTTTAATGACCTGACCTTCTGCAAGTCAACAAGTCGTATGTAGACAAGTTCTATTCCATTTCAACCATTACATGGTTTCAGAGCTTGTAATAGACTAAAACTTAGCAAAAAAGACAGGAGATGAATCCTGCATCTTAGTACAGCTGACATATTTCTTCACAACCCTCCCCTGTACTCTGCCACTTGGCTATGATATTTACCATCTGCTGTTTAGAAACTCACTGCATTACTTCAATTCCCTTTAGTCTGACTCAATTCCTAAATTACAGAGAACTGCTTCCCTGAAACCAGGAAGTTTACTGCTCATGTATACAAAAACCAAGTTACTAAAAAAGCTGACATTTTCAAACTATAGTCTTGACCAAATTTGTTATCAGACAGGCTTGAAATGTTTGCTATGTTAGATTCTTATTACCCTTCTGGTCTGCTATTTCACATCATGGTGTAGTTCACTTTCGTCAACATAGCTTTTCCTTTAACGGTATCACAGCTTCATTCTCGTTATTCATTTTGTTATACTGAACTTAAGTAACAGCTGGTATGAAAACAAAATGCCTTTAACCTAGCCAAATGCTTTAGAGGTTTTTCAAGGTTTCAAATAAATGCTTGTTTCTGTGAGCATACACCAAAAAGTTTCTGATGACACTGAAAGACAGTGTGCTTCAACCATCCCAGCAATGCTGAGGTGTTTTTACACACTGGAGGACTACCTCTGGTGACAAGGTCACTGCGGGCTCTGAGGAAGTTCACCCTGCCAGACCAAAAGCCCAGAGACTGGATGAGCTGCTTTGGAGGGAAATGGCCCACAGACACATCAGGCCCAAGATGAATGTCTAACTGTTGTAGTGTTAAGGTCATTTTATAACATGACCCAAAGCACTGAACCCCTGCTTCTGCCAAACCAACTTTTCCACCCACTTTATAACCTATTCTGGCTGGGTGCAGGGAGGTGGGAGAAGAACACGGCTTGGTGTTCAGAGCAGACTAGCCAAAACATTGATAAAAAGCAGTTCTTACATCCCACTTGTCCATAACACTCAGACTGTTCTCCAAGAACTCCTATCTGACCAGCAGCCTGATAAAAGCTGAAGAAACAGGGAACAGTTAAAATTCTGATCTGTCCTCCTCCTCCAGTCAGATTAGGATTATTGCTCACAGGATAATGTAACCCAGTCAAATCCATACTGCAACAAAAAACAGAGCAAGTTGCTGTCTTTGCTGCAGTTTTGCTGAAGTCCTGTATTTTATTATCATCATCATAATTCACTGTTAAGGCAGTATTTAACATAGATATTATTCAGAGCCTATAGTTACAGCCCTTCCCTTTTGTTATTGTGGTCTCTACAGCTACCTTCAAAAGGATGAGAAAAACACTTACCATAAAGAAGACTTGCAAACAATGCCAAGTAAAGAAAAAAAAGGAACAATTACCGCAAGTTTCACTTCATCCAGATCTTAAATGACCTTTCACCTCGCTTCCTAACACTTCATAAACAAACATGCCAAAATCCAAACTCGCTTCTCATTCTAATCCATTCCCCAAAGGAAGGAAGGGTATATTTAGAAAACAAGCACATATATACAAGCACACATATATTTAGAAAACAAGCACAAGTAGAGGAAGCACTTGGAGAACACAGATGCTTTTTCTGTTAAGAAGATACCTTGTTTGTGCGTTTGAATCCAATGGAAGAAGGCAGTTTAAGAAGAAAGTGTGGGTACTCCCACCTCCTTCAAAACTGGGTCTTGTTTAAGCCACAGCTGAAAAGAAACACAATCACATTTATATTCAGAAACCACATAAATATTATCACAGGCATTTGGGTAGTGCTCAGAGTCTCAAGAGATTGTAAGAACCAGTTATGCCAGGCCTCATGTGAGCACACAGCAAGAATGCACCCCTGCTTTAAAGACTTAGTAACTCTTAAAGTACAAAATGAAAACCACTGTTATTTCTAGCCCTCACATCATTTCAACTGAAGAGAAAACTCCTCTTTACAGTCCTGCAAAAACAATGGAGGGATTTACGGTGTTCATTAGCTCTTGTTATGCCACTGGAGAACCATAACTAGTTTAGATATAAAATACAGAATTACTATTAACGAACAAGACTTATCATTCTCCTAACCTATATCAACCCTCTGCCAAGACAGAGCATTACAACCACAGCCATAACAGCAACAAGTTAAAGCATACCTTGAAATTGGTCTCAAGGCAGACAAACAGGCTCCAACACCAGGAGCATAAGAAAGCATTTTTCACAGATGAAAAGCTTCTCCTGAGAACAGGTACCACAAGGACTGAATTCACTCCTAGCAATCAGCAAACGAGGCAATGATGTTCAGGTAATACCATGTGAAGAAAAGAGAAATCAGAAGCCTCAAATAAAGCGTTTTGCAGATTCACAGAGAATAGCCACAACCCAGAATTCAACAGACAAAGCAAATCAAAGTTGATGTGCTATCACAGGATGTTTTCAGACCACTGAGGTGGTACCTAAACAACTGCAATAACAAAACTATTACTGTTCCACAGATGCTGCAAAAGCAAAGGCTTTTTATTCTGAATAAAAGACCACTGAGATCCCTGATGAGGCTTCTGTAATTGAGACTTAAAAACACTATTTTGACTATCTGAACAACAGGCACACCAGTCAGCACCTTCTGAAGTGCTCCAACTTCCCTGCTAATTTATGCTTCTTTCCAAAGCCATTGTTTACTTCTTCAGCTACAGATTCAACAGAATAGTTAAGCATGAGTAAGCCCTTTGATTCCACAAGCATGACATACCGGTGACTCTCAGACTCCAAACATTAAAGTGTGTGCTCAAAGCTCAAAAAAAATAAATTAAGCCACTTTATAAAGTTTCAGACATCCAGAGTTTTAGACATAGAAACAAAATGGAAACAGATTTCAGCTTGAGGGTCCTCCCAGCTCAGTTGCTCACACAGTTCTCACACCCTCCCTTCTCCAGCAACACTTTGATACCTTTACATGTGGCTCATAATGACATATGACTCACTCAACAGGTGCCAATTCTGCCAAAATCTACTAGTTGCAGGAAGCTCAGAAAAATCAAAGTTATCTTTATGAAGAAACTACATAATGATTAATTGTGCTGGTAGCACTACACATGAAGAGAAACACAACTTGAAGAAGACAGATACCCAGTCCTCTAGAACAGCCCTGTGTCAGGCAGATTACTTTAATACTCACTCTGTACTGCATTAACTAAAAACCTGAATTTCAAACTGTAAGAAGTGACCATTCTTACAGGTCATTAATCTTTACAGTAGTTTGCCATAATTCACTCTTAGCTGCCAGAGCTACTTTCTTTTCTCACCTACATGAAACCTTCTAGTATAATTTAATTAATTAATCTGAATTATCCATGAAGGAAGAGTAACTTAAAAGCATTCCAACATCTTCCCAATAAGATACAGGAGCATTAATATTTTAAAGTGAACACCTCGAGAGTCCACAGGAAGGCCAAGCAATCTGATTTCATGGAAATGCAAGTTTGAGAAAAATTACCAATTCTGCCTTATCTCTGTAACACCCCCAGAGTTTAACAGCTGACACCATCCTTCTCAAATCCTTCAGTCTGCAGAAAAGGTTACAGCAACCTTTTTCTTTACCTCTACGCTTGTCTTTCGTATTGTCTCCTGTCACACTTTTAGAAGACCAGAGTCACCTTATATTCTGGGTACACAAGCTGCAGAGTCTAACTTCTCATGCTACCCACTTCCTTTGCAAACTAAGCATGGGGCTTCTGAGGTTCTGACTCAAACCCTCCAGCAATGGGTGGATCTTGGGTGGACCTTGCAGGACAGCACATAAAGTTATTTCGAACAGATTCCTCCCACCCCAATTTCTTCACCATGATCACTACTGGGGAAGCAGGGAGAAGTTTAATGGAGAAGAGAGCACACAGCATTCTTTGCCCTCTCCTGTTGAGAGAAAATAGTGTATTTTAGCACACATGCTGTAGACATGAGATCTTCTGCTGAAGTCTGCCTGTGTTTGCATAGACACACATGAATTTCTCAAATAGCATCAGCTATCATGACAGCAAAAGAATTGTTACCATCCTCACTGGAAAGTCAAAGGCAAATAAGGCAAGTGTGCTGACACTGCTATGAGTTAACAAGTAAGGATAACAAATGAGGCTGAAGGTGGCTTAAAAACAGTGTAATCTGTTTAATTTCTTGTTCTAGGACAACATGCCTCTGAGCTACATGGATGAGAATTTCACAAATAAATGCCAGTGTTAAGCCTTGTCAGGAACAGCATGGCATACACACTGGATATAACAGTGAAGACCATCTTCCCTCCTTCCACATACAACAATACAGCCAAACAAGATACTTAGTGCTCCTGACCACTGAGAGACAATCCATATTTAAGAATTTCCAAAGTGCAGTAGGAACTCAGATGCAAAATTACTTTAAACTCCAGATCACACATACTCTAACTGAAAAAAGTCCTTACAATAGTACTTTGACTCTGCCACTCAAAGCCTCTCCAACTCTTGCAGCTCTTTAAATTAAGGAGATATAGAAGCAAGTTCCGAAGGCCACTCACTAAACAGTAACTGGCTTACTCTCTCCTATGTTTTATGGCATCAACAACTCTCAGAAGACTGCCTCTGAGTCACCAGCTAGTTCCCTTAACCCCACTCAGCTCCCTTGCTAGTTTTTAAGGCTAAACCAAACACTTCTTAGAAGACAACTTTTAATTTTATACAGATACAAGATAAGCATTTCCTGTTCTTACTCCACACCCCACAAATGATCAGATAATGACACTTGTCACTGGAAAAAAAAAAGCTACACAGCATACTCCCATATTAGCAAGCAGCCTTGTTCATCTACCTAAATGCATTTTTAAGTCTGAAGATTTTTCTTCCTCTTCCCTCCTCTGTACTTTCAACTCAAGCTGAAATTGAAATTTCAGCTCTAGTTTTAATGAAGAGTCATAGAAAGCCACTGCAGTTTCACATCTGATGTCACATAAAACTTCAATCAGTGTTATAACATTTGTTATCAGGAAGGTACGGGAAGGTGAGAGGAAATTCCTCATAGCAGTAAATATCTTCTTTGAAAGCATTAGGGTGCACTGATACAGCAATCATACCACAAAATAATGGGACAGAATGGGTTAGGTTGGAAAAGACGGCCAGTATCACCACCAAGAAACCTTCAAGTGTCCAAGGCACCCAAACCCACCTTACCTGGAGGGCTGCCAATCCCAAAACCAATTACCTTTAGAACTGCAATGGAAGAACTTCAGCTCCACAAGCGTATTTTGCCTTGCTCCCGTCTAGCACCTGGAAAGCACGAAGGCGAGCTCTGTTTTCATGAAAATAAGCCAAACTGTATTTCTTTAAGGTTATCAGAACATATGCCAACCTTTCCAAGCTAATTGTGGGGCGTTAATTTGTATGATAAGGAGGCTTTTATAAGCAGTAAGCTCATAAAAGCAAGAAAAAAAAAAAGTCTAACAATTTATTTACTTCTAAACAAAGCTGACACTTCACAAACAAGTAAGTGCCAGTGGTATCAGTGGAATGGGCTGATTTTTGGCTATCGCACATAACTACTGAAGCCAGCAGCCGAGCTGTCACCAGGGCTGTACCGCTGCCCTGTGCTTCTCCTCCCTCCGAACGCTCTCAGAAGGTCACCCCGGTCAGGCTGACAGCTACCGCAGAGGTAACAGGTTAAATCTAGATTGATTTTCAGTGTTCCCAGGGGCTCACAGCTCTCACTGCTTTATGACAGATGAAATACACAAAAAGAACTAAAAGCCTGCTTGTCATCAGATGTAGGAACAGGTTCATTCCCCTTTGCCCACTCTTCTCCCACTCCAGCAACACTCTTCATAGAAAGCAGCCGCCGTGGGAGTTGACAGCCTTACCACTCTTTATTAAAAGTACAAAATACCGTAATACGGCAGTTTAACCCCTCGGGGAACAATCAGTTCCAAGCAATAACCCCCACATCCCCCAGAGAGGACCCCGAGCTGCTGGCCGGCGGGCTGAGGCCACTTCACCCCCTTCCCGATGCCCCTGGTCCCCGGCACCAGCAACCCGGGCTCGCCACCGCCACCGCTCCCGCTCAGCGTCTATCCCTCCACATGCCCCGTGGCTCGGACAAGGACCCCCGGGGCTCCCCCTCGCACACGTCCCCTCAGCTGACCGAGGCGGGAGAACAACGAACCGCCTCTCCCCTCACCGCTGCCACGCAGCCCCAACACAACCCCTCACCCTCTCCCCGCCCTCACCTCCATGACGGCCGCCAGCGTCCCCCGACTTCGGGGCGCGAGTCGAGGGCAGCGCGCATGCGCGCAGCTCCGCCCTGAGTGAGCCCGCCCTGTGCGCCGCCATCTTGTGTCGCTGCCTGTGTTCCGTTTGTTGGGCTGAGGGAGAGCGGCGGGGGGGGGGGAACTACAATAACTGATTAATAACATCCAGTACATGGTGCTTAGGTGATACCTTCACAGAAAAGACCTTAAGGAGTTAAAAAAGCCACTAAGACTTTCACATCTGAAACTTAAAACCCCCTTAAAACTAAAAGCCTAGAGCAAAGGAGGGGTGATAAGGTTAACTATCAAGAAGCAGCTTTACTCAGGAAGTTGTGTCTCGCTTTACAAGTTACTGTCTATGTAATGCCAGCAGCGTAATAGATACTTTGGAAGCTGGTATCCTTTCTTGCTTTTTCTGCTGCCTGTGCTCCCCACAAGTATTTTGCATGCACCCATGGTTTTTCACAGGGATTTCCCATTTGTCCTCAGCATCAAGTGGGAGCTGATGGACCTCAGCAGTTGCTCGGGTGTCGAAGGGAGATTGTCCTTCACCTTTGGCTTCTGAGCGGTGTGGCTACAGCACAGGGGTTCATAGAATCATAAATAAATGGGTTTGGGTTGAAAAGAACTTGAAGATCATTTCATTCCAACCCCTTGCCATGGGCAAGGACACTTCACGCTAGACCATGTCACCCAAGGCCCTGTGCACCTTCCGGCAGGACAGGCTAAGTCTAATCATCTTCATTATATTTTTTAAATTAATTACTATTGAATGAGCCTTTTTAGATTGGTTATATTGCCTGCAAATATATTCGATAGAAAAAACAATCAGGTTTTCTTCTCAGCAGGGACACAAGACACCTGGTGTGTATGAGAACTCTGAAAGAAAAAAGGCTGAATAATAGCAGAATCATGCTTTGGAGTTTGCAGATGAGTCTCTTCTTTCAGTTTTACAAAGAGAAGTTCTGATCTACTTCTCAGGTGTTGAAAAGCTCAGGAATAGACAGTTACCAGTGCTATTTCCCACTGTAAGGCTGAGCAGGGAGGTTGATTCCTCTGCAGAAAAGTATCCCCAGCAAGAAATAGGGGTTTATCCGTATCAGCTCAGATTGACATTTTATAAAGTTATTCTCACTTTGGATGACATTTCGGTTCTCCACTCAGTGTAACTGACTACATGAAAAGACGTAAACTTGGTAAATTTAGAATTCATATTAAAAAATGAAAAATAAAAGAGTAGATTGACATTAAGTCCATCAAGAACTCTTGTGAGATGTACTCCTTACATCATTTGTGATATAGTATCTTCTCCATAAGGATTTCAAATGTCAGTGGAGATACTTTGCTGGGGAGTGAGAGATGCTCATGCCTAGAGACTGCAAGCTTTGCTGTACTGTGTGCCCATAGATACCAGACAGATGATAGGAAACTTTGAAGGAGAACCAGAATATGCCTGGGAAAATCAAAGCAAATTGCAGGTTGTCAAGTTAGCAGGACTTTAACAGTCACCACATAGATGTTCTAACTCATTTTGTTTTGCATTTGTGAAGATCTGGGAATTGGCACAGTGTTACCACATTTCAGCTGGGAGATGGTACCTGCCACATGGCAAAGAGACTGTAGAGCTGTGAATGGCAAAGAGATACAACCCTTCCCGCTGTAAAGCACCAGAAACCATCTCCAGGTTGCCATGAAGGAAGAGCAGCCTATTTTAGTTACACTGGCCCAAACCTTTCAGCTCTGCTGTTACCACATATATGTCAATCACTTGTTTGATTTTTCACTCAGAGCTGTTCAATTCTGCTAGTGCTGGCTATTGTTAAAATAGCTCAAGAGAAACACCAAATTCAACTTTAACCCATAAGCATCCCAGCACTGTATGGTTTCAGTCTGGACATGCAGCTTGGTACCCACAACTCTCAAAGCAGCAAGCTTAGCAAACCTAAAGCAAGTTAAGGCACAGTGCTACCTGCTCTTGCTGCCTTCTCTGCCGAGGAGCCAGGAAGATGAACCACAGTTTAAGAGAGCTGCCAGTTCCTCACCAGGGATCAAAGGAAACAGCTCAGAAGCAGAGCAGTGCCTGAGATAGCTGAAGTCTGCAGGTCGCAGGATACGACAGGGCTACTGAACATCAATGATATCTTTGTGGTATTCTCTCCCAGGATCAAAGCATGTTTTGTTCTTTCCACCAAGCTGGCGTGGGAGAGCATGTCCTATAAACAGCAGAAGCATTGAAGCCTGGTTTCCTGAGGATGCGCTTATGTGTGCATGGTGGTGCGGTGCTCTGAAGATTTCTCCACTCCCAGCAGCTCTTTCCTACATGAATGGTGGACCATCCAAGTTGAGGATGCTCCCGTTTCCCTCTCCCCTCAAGGAGAGCATTAGTAGTCTTTGCTTTCCCTTAGCTGCCTGCTTATTTCCACAGTACATCAAAACCTTTTATCCTTGAAGGATTCAGGACTTACGTCTGAACATCTTCCCATGCAGACCTCCACTTGAACAGAAATAAAGGGTGGTTTGCAAGAGTAGCTCAAATGCATGCAAGCACATTTGGACTCTCAACATCTAGGACTGGTTCAGTTCAGGGAAGATTATCTCAAACTTCTGTAGCGTGTTTTCAAATTGAATTCATCGTGGTTTTTCATTCCAGTCCTTTGCTTCTTATTACACCTTTCTCCAATGGGTTAAAGGGCTCTTACACCACTCAGCATCCTCTGCCTGTGAAAGCAGGCATCCATTCTTAAAGCAAATTCCATATATCTGGATCCTTATTTTTCTGTCCATTTGTTACTTGCAAGATAATCCATCTGGACAAGACATTTAGTCAGAGAGCACATCTTAAGTTTCAGTCTAGCCTGTTATAAAGCAGGAGAGAAAAATAAAATACCATTTTGATTTTCATTTTGTTGTTTTTCCATAGAATATGCATGGTATTTCTGGGAAACGGTTATGCTAATGTTTCAGGTCTAAGTCCCATGAAAAATGAAGTAGAAAGCACCTCCTCAAACACTATAATTGGGTTATTAAACACAGTAAAATGCACAGTTCTTCCACATGACTTTTCCTTTCAGTTTTTAATAGCTTTTTAGGTACATGTCTGCATTTCATCCATGCAGCACACAGCAGAGAAGATAAGGAGCTATCTATGCTGGCTGTTAGGCAAATAATAAGTAATTACCAAAGCTGGTTTTGATTTAGCATTGTTACAATTGGATCACAGTATTTTTGCCTATCTTTTACTACTAAAATGATCACAAGACTTGACTAGAGTTATTTCTCATCTGCCCACAGCCAGGCACCTAAATCTATATTTAAGCACCTGCAATCTAGCCTAGGCTGATTTTCAGGGCATAAAGCATGTACTGTTCCCTCTGCTGTTCAAGGAATTTGTTTCAGGCTCAGTTTCTCCGAAAATTATACTTCTCATCTAGGTCATTAAACTCAGAGACAGATTTATGCGATCGCATTTGCCAAGACCACGCTTCTGGGTCATTCTTTTGTTGTGAATGTCCCTTCTCTACCCCCACCTCTTCCCCCCAAAAAACAAGAAAAAGAAAAGGGAAAGAAAGAGAAAATACTGATTCTTACAGGAAGCCTTATGATTCATGTGAGTAGTGTTGTCTCTCTCTACCCCTAGAGACCATGTTTCAGTGTTCCATCTGGCAAAGCTGTTCACAGCAGGGGACAAGGAAAACTTCTCAAAATGGACATTAAAAGTGCCTGTATGGACGTGAATGTCAGACTGAAAGCTGCTTTTCCTGTAGCCAGACCCATGAGGAGTACTCACACCTTCACAGAGTTCCACCCCACTGGAACAGAGATCCTGAACTAACTATATAGTGGAAAGCTCAGGTAATGTGGGACCTGGAAGTTGTGCAGTGTGCTGGAGATCAACAAACCAAACCTGCTGGAACCAAGCAGAAGAATGCTTCTGCCCACTGTACAAGCTGATCTTTAGAGGCTGTTACTGCATCCCCATGAACTATCCCATTTATCTCTAACAGCTGTTCAGCAGCAGCAGTGATTTCTGCCAGTCCAGATTGCTTTTCGTCCTTGACAGTTCCTCCCTTTTCAGCTGGGCTCGGCAGAACCCATTGCATCAGAGAATCATCATGTTTGGGTTGGAAGGGACTTTAAAGCTCATACACTTCCAATCACCTGCCATGGGCAGGGACACCTTCCACTAGACAAGGTTGCTCCAAACCCTATCCAATCTGGCCTTGAACACTGCCAGGGAGGGGGCAGCCACAGCTTCTCTGGGCACCCTGTGCCAGCGCCTCAGCACCCTTAGATTACAAATTACAAATCCTTCTAGTCCATTTCCTCTGGTGTCCTGCTTAGGAGAGCAAGTGAAAATGCAGACTCTGTGCTATCCCAAATGCTAGGCCCTCAGGCACTGCAATTAGGCACTGGAAACACATGGGCTGTGTCCAAGTAGTCTAACTTAAGTGTTAACAACTTGGTACTGATGGTTTAGGTGGAGCCTATACCAGCACTGTCAATGCAAAATTAACAAGAAGGATGAGATCTGGTGATGTTACGTGATGTTACACTTGGTGTTTTGATGATATGTTCCTATTAAAATGAACAGGACTAAGCTGTCTCATGCCCTTGGGTTCCTGGGGATATTACCCAGATGAGTAACAGCCTCCCTGGCCAAAGTTCTGGATGTTTTACCCTATGACACTGTCCATGCTACATCTATGTGCACAGTCTAGAGATATAGAAAGTATTTGCATATGTATTACACAAAAGCCGTGGGGCCAGGGATATGCGGAACTCTCAGAAAATCCAGTTGGAAAGCAAGGGTTGATACCCTTATCCCACCCAACTGACTTCCTCAGACATGAAAGGTGCTGCTGTACAAGTGTGTAGCACCAGAGAGGGAGGCCCTTGGAGTTTTCTGTTACATGCTTGTGCAGAAGGGTTTCTTTTTTTTAATCCTCCTATTTCTATGGGCTGCTTACAAGACAGTGTAATATAAGAATGTCTGTGAGTTTTAATGGATTTAGAAGTCATAGCACAAAAGGGTGTCTTGGGGAGGAAATTGCTGTAACAGCTAGGAACAGAAGTGGGAAGATGATTTTCCTCCTGAGTGGTGACATTTTCATTTTGCTGCAGCCCTGTTATGCTTAGGTATTTATTTTTGTACCAGAGAGCAGTGATATCGAGCAGATTGCAAAATCAAGCAGGAAGGACTTGGACTGTCCAGTGTTTCCAGCACAGAGAAGACATTAGCCAAGTTCCTAACAAGGCCTGTTATGGGTTACAGAAGCAATCCAAGAACTGAAAAACCCAAGTCCTTGGAAATGAGCGCAGTCACCAAAACAGCAGAACATTTTGCCACCACATCAGAAATCAAAGCCACCACACCAGAAATCAAAGCCTTCCATAGCATTACCTTCACCTATATGCAGCTACCAAAACCAGCACATCCACCTTGTGTGCATCTCAGCTCTTACTCCCCCACAGTGCACCTAGTTTGGAGAATCCTTGCACTACTGGAAAACTGCAAGATGAGTAAGACCCAAAGGAGGTAGATCATGAGTGCAGGGCTGGTCATGGCTTCCAGCCCAGGATGCCTACAGCAAGTTGCCCTGAGACTGTCAGCTCTTACCTATGCTCACCTGACAGCCACACGAAAGGATGGCAAAATGCTTACCTTACTCCATCATTAAGGCATAGCCCAGAGCAACTCGTAACTCACCCAGTGGATATGAAATATTAAATGACAAAAGAGACATCTGTTCCAGTGTGGCAACTCCTAGGTAGTACAGCGTCATTGAAGTTAGTAAAATAGCTGCTGGAGAATTTACTCAAATGGTGGTGAAGTTTATCCTTCTAACAGAGGCTGAAGTCATACAAAAATCCTGAAAATGTGAATCCTCTTTATACTCCTCATGATTACTGTTCCCAGCAGGAGGATGTTAAATGCATACCACCACTTCCTGAGTATGGAGCAACCCTGTGCCCCAGCAGACTGCACCTGGACCCAACTGTTCTGCAAGAGGAGCTCTACAATCCAGGGTTCCTGCAAAGTCCCAGATTTCCTTCAAGATTTCCATGAAAACACATGATTTGGGAGAACAAGTGCCAGATATTTTTTAAGAAGCAGCAGTCGTGGAGCTGCTGAACTCATGATGCAGTGGGTGCCATCTGAACACTGCTTTCCCAGTTATCCTCCTTGCTGCTGAGGAACCTGGCCCCAGCAGTGAGCCAGCTTGGAAGGAGGTGAGCTCAGACACTGGAAGAGACCAGAGACCCTGGGGCAGTCAAAGTGTGGCCAGCACTGAGTGACTACAACAGGTAGTGAGTCCTGCCCAAAGGATTTCAGGAGCAGATGCCATCACCCAGTATCCCAAAACATCAACGTAAGGTACCTCGTTGGAGCTGAATGGATGGTGTTTCACTGAGGCTGTAAAGAAATTTGCAGGCAGATCATGCTGTTGTTTCTCCCACAGACACCTCTCCAGAAAGAGACTCTCGTGTGAGACCTCATTTGCTGCTGCTGTGTTCTACATTAATGCAGACACGCAGTAGTCCCACACTCACTGCTGGCATTTCAGCTCTGACTCAGGGTCTTTTTTCAGCAGGGAGCTGAATGCCACACTCTTGCTTCATGGTTTTCTTTGACTCTTATGAGTTCTCTGAAGTCCTTGGCTGAACCCAAGCCCTCCTCCATCTCTGTGGGACTGGGATAGCAGCCATTATGCTCCACAAAGCCTTTTTTTAACCCATTCAAGGCTATTCTTAAATTCTCCAACATCTGCAGACAGTGCATAGCACAGCATCACTCCTCTCTCTGACCTGTGATGGGTGCCACAACCTTTTGTTTGGTCCAGAAGGACACGGTGGCTCCAGAGAAAGGAAGTAAAATCCTGCAGTAGCACATCTGCCCTACATCAGGAGAAAACAGAGATTTTGCAAAGAGAAAAATGAGCCCCAGGCACATCACAGCCAGCTGAGCAGATGAGTCATTTAGGGAGCTGGAGCTAACAAGAGCTACTTGCATATTTAATTCATCCCAGGTTCCTGCCTGCTTTCAAATTGCTCAGTGATGTTTGCAGAAGCTCTGGGGATGTTGGAGCCTCATAGGCACACTTCAGCATCCTGAAGGGAGGAGATGTTTAACTTAGATACTTATCTCAGCACTTTTTGCTTCATAAACTTCTCTGCTGTGCTCAGGCATTAAGCTCTCCAGGCTGGGAGGCACTCAGATGGATGAGGACCAGGGGAATAGCTCCGTGTCTTGGAGAAAGACAGAAAGACCTTTCTGGCAGTGAATGATCTCCATGTCTCCCCTTCCAGTACTGCTTCCAGAGTTATTAAAGATGCAGTTGTCACAGCACAATCATGAGCTTTGTTTCCTTGGGTAAACCAGATTAAAAAGGAAAAAAGAAAAAAAACCTTTGTAATTCTGTTTTTAGTTGCTGCTTCAGATGAGCCTGTGGGATGATCTTTCAGAAATACAGCTTTCTGTTCTGCAGGAATCTATGGAATCATCATAGAATCATACATATAGAAGCTTTGTGGTGTGGAGGAGGTAAACAGGAAACATTCCTGAAGCAGGAGGGCTGAAATCCTCAGGCATGGGTTTAAAACATAATCAAAGTACACTCCCCTATTGTAATGCAATTACCTGGTGGAACTCATTGCTGCAGGACAATGTGGTGGACAAAATGAAAGCAGACTACTATGAACAGGTATTATTTACACCAAGTCTTGTTTATCCGAGGATGGTTAACGCTTCCTCTCTGGGTATCTGTCCCCTGGCTGCACTACACTCTTGGATTATTTGTTTTCTATTGCCTGATTTGAACCTTCCAAGCCACAGACTGTGACTGTTAGTCACCGTCTTCCACAGTTGAGAAGAGGTTGACTCTGTCATCTTTGTACATCACCCTGAAGTAGCTGTCAGCTGCTGTCTGTTCCTCCCACTGTCAAGACAGCTTCTCCATAACTCCCAACCTCACCAGTTCCCAGAGGGTCCTGTGCATTGAGTCCAACGATGCCTCATTTCTTGGCGTGGCAGAAGGTGCCCAATAGAGCTGTTGTCATCTTCTGCCTCTGCACCACACCACAATTGTGCTTCCACTTCTGAGTTATATGAAGAGGCTGGAACACGGATCCCAGGATCCAAGAACCACACACCTTTGCAGAAAGTACTGAGTAAAGCTCACCACCATGTATCGCTGGAAAAATACCTTCAAATTGGGATGCTGGTGGAAAGTCTGCGAGGGGAGGATGCAGACCAGCGACATCAGCCTATGCTAAGCCACTTCCTGAGATGTAATTTCAGGTCTCAACATAGCATTGAGATCCATCAGTGCTGCAACTCTGTGTAAATCCACTCTTCGAGTTGTCCTGGGTGCTTTTTCACGATGTGTGTCTTATTACAGATGCATCAGGGAAGAGCGACGCACACCAAGCATATTAATTTTTCTTTAATTAGGAACAGAACAAAAATCTCTAGCCTTTCACCAATTATTTTACATAGAGAATATTTGAATGATGTATGAGGTGTTTTTGTGTCCATTTTGCTGTCTTTTATTTCCATGTAAAAATATATATCTGGTACATAAGTTTAAAAAAAATAGATTTTCACAACAAAATAAGTGCTTTGAGCACTAAAAATTCACTTATGCACCCTAATGTTAGCCTAAATATTTACATTTTCCAGCCACATCCCTCCCCCCATCCCAAAAATGGGCAAACCCCAGATTATAAATATCAGCTGTGTCTGGTATAAAAAACTTTCCCAGAAGGGCAGGAAATATAAACATAATGCAGTGGCTCAGGCAGTTTGATTTTAACTCCCTAAAACAGAAAAAAGACTTCAGCTCTTGTGAAAAGACAAATGGGACAACAATAGTTATCAGGAGTTGCAAGCAGAAGGGAAGGAAATTTCGAGATGTGATACCATTCAGAGGAATAATGACGCAGACCAGGTAGCAACAGTGTGCTTTCAAAAGGTTAGGAAGGTTTAAGAAGGACTGCTCTTGCTTTTTTGGAAGAACAGGGTAGATTAGATACCTCAAAGTCCTTCTTCACCTGATTTACTATCCTGTAGACTTGGAAAATGGAAAAACGTCCATTTCTGCAGTGAGCATCTGCTGCTCTTGAGCCAAAACAACATGTCAGGAAATGCTGACATGTTGAAAATCATGTTTTCTGACAGCAGCTTCTTCCACTTTCTGAGACTTTCTCAGGTAGACTGTGCTGATCACACTGAAAAGTGGCCTAGTTCACCTCCTGTGTCATGGGGCCACCTTGCCACTGGTTCAGGCAGTGTTGGATTCATCTTAGAACATCATGAAGTCCTTCTGCCAAACATGAAAAATCCCTTGCAGGGAAAAATGGTCCTTTTGGTAAAGCATGAATTAGGGCAGAATGAGAGACATTCATAGCTTGTGGTTAAAAAGGGTACATCACCAACTAATCACATGAAGGCAGCTTGGATCGAATGTCACAAACTTTGTTATCCAATATAGCATTTTGGATGTTACCACAAACCCACTGCATGTGGGAAAGATAAGAGGCATTACTCAATAGCCAAGTTCATACCTGCTCACAGGGCAGGAATCACTGATGAAACATATGTGTAGATGAGGACAAAACAAGGGGAAGGGTAGCTGAGGGGATGTTAGCAAACACAGAATCGGGTTGTAGAAACCAGAGTGTGCAAACATCAACCAAACTTGCCTTGTTCTCCAGTAAGTCAGTGGCTTTCCTTTGCAGGAGCCATACAACAGAGACTGGGATCTATAACAAAAAATCCCAAAACTTCTGTCCAGAGATACTTGGCAAACTTAGGCCTTGACCATGGCCTAAAGAGGCTCTTCTGCAGCGTTCATAGTTCATTGAGTTAAAATGCCCAGAGCAAGTCCTCAGGAAGAGGTCTTCCACCACAGGGTGTCTTGTCCCATCAGACTCCAAATGAGCCAGCTGAGTTCACCTGCCAAAATGCTTCAGTGGCAAATTCGTTCTGTCATTTCTTTCTGCATTGAAGGGGGAGAGAGAAGAAAGAAACAATAAGTGCAAAAGACAGGTTTTGGTAGAGTGACGTATCAGTTTGGTAGGTGTCCAAAAACAACCCAGAGAAGTGACCGTGGGGGTCTCAGGGAGTGTTTCTCTATTTCTCATGCCAGCCCTCATGGGAACTGCTCTGCCTCAACAGCTCCTTCTTGGCATCCTCCTCGGTTCCTGTGGCACAAGGGTGTTTTGGCAGCCTAGCTTTGAGAGCAGTCCAAGGAAAGAGCTGAGGTGTTGAAAGATGCAGGTCCTGCTCCTGACTCAGCTATGGAGCAGCCAAACAGGGCTGTGCTGTGCTTGGAGCCTCTGTTTGCAGCTGCTGAGGGAGACAAGACATGGGGCTGCTCCCAGCTCTTGCTCCAGAAGATAACAAAAGCTCACCTAAAGACCTGTGGTTTTGGTGAGGCATCCCACAGTCACACTGCAACGCAAATGAGTGCTATTAAGAGGGCCAAAGGAAACCTCCTGCAAGACTGAGCTGTGTTTAGGCTAACAGACTGTTTTCTTTAGCCAGGGTGGCATCATGCCAGCTGCATTAGGAAGGTACTCAGCTTTCAGGTGGTGGAAGATGGTATTTGTCCTTTTCTGAACCTTGCAAAGCATCTACTGCAGCGAGAGAATTCTGTGATTCTCTCTGGCTCATCAGGTTCATGGCTTGTGAATCTGTGTTTGCACACTGACCCCCTCACATACCCTCAAGGTCTGCACATGAAAATGTACGCCCAAACTAGAGCTGAAGTAGGACTGGTCTGCAGAGAGGAAGGTTGAAACTGAAAAAAGAACGAAGAAAGTAGGAAGACCCGTGAGTAACCCTGTAAAAGTCCCTTTAGTGATATAATTTTAGCTCTTTAATGGTGAGAGATTTGTTTTTAAAATCCATCAGGAGAGAGTGGCAAAGAGGGGGCTTCTCTGTAGAAGTAACAGTCAAAATCACTCAAGCAGCAGAACCCTGTTCTTGAGGGTTTGAGCCAATGCTCTGCCACAAAACTGCGTTGGAAATGTTTGCAGGCATCTTAGGAGGAGAAAGACAAAGGGGTGAGAAGACTGAACATCCTCTTGCAACAGCATCCAGCCTACGCCACTAGCACAGCACCACACACCAAAGCAGCCTTGAACTGGGTGGATTGAAGCAATCGGTGGGCTGACAAAGCACCTACGAGCTCCTTAAGCTGTCCCCGAATGTCCAAAACATTCATCAGACTGAAAACCCCCACAGCTCTGCCTTAGGGTATAATCAGTTGGACCTCTGCCAGTGCTGCCGCCCAGCACCCTGACCTGTTCTTGTCAAGGCAACAAGTGCGCGGCTTCTTTCTGCCCCCGTGTTTCTTGATCTGCTAAGAGGGTGAATCACTGCCTTGTGCTGGTTCTGCCTGTACAAAGGATCTCTTTCATTCTTGGCTCCCAGGACTTGCTGCTAAGAAATCGTGCCTCAGAGAAGCTTGACAAAAGGGAAACTTAGGCAGCAAAGGGAGATTCTGCCAGAGGCAGGTTTAGAAACTGAGAATTCCTTCCTCCCACAGTCCCTGTAATTTTTCAAAGCTGTTTGAGCCTAACAGGACATCCTTTGGCTGAGGAGGTGCTGTTGTTTTCCTTCTTACTCCTCAATCTGAAAAGCTCCAACCATAATACAGCACTCAGATCTGCTGTCCTGCTCCAGATATGCTCCGTCCACGTGCGTAGTGGCCTTCCATAATCACGTGCAAGGAACACACACCTCTGCAGGCAGGAGTCTCTTCTGTCATGGGATTCATGAGGACCAACTCTGGCCATCTAAATGCAAGGTTAGGACAGTTTTCTGGGCTCACGAGGCAGTCAAGAGAGACTGAACCTCACAAGGACACTTTATCTCATCCCCACTGAGAGATTATCACCTTTCCACAAACCTTAAGCACTTGCAAAAACAAAACCTTGCAGTGTTAACCTAAAATGTAGGCAGATGGAATGCACTGTCTGTCCTTGCTTCAGAGTCAAACCAGCTCGTGTGTCCTTCAGGACTTAAAAACACTTTTTTAAGTGTTTTAACAGGACAACAGCTATAATGCAGCCACAGCAAAGTGGACTGAGATCAAGTGTAGAGTGCTGAAGAAGCTGGATGTTACTATGTGTGCATCTTCACAACTACTGCTGAAGCCAAGCCAGAGCAGCATGAACCTCCACACCAGGCTCCGAGGGGCTAAAGAAACTTCCAATTATTACTTCCCCCCTGCCTGCAGCAGTGAGAAATGCTGTTGGAAGCTTTTGGATCAATCCTAACCCTTGCAGACTTTGGGACTGATGCAGTGTCAAGCTGCAGCCTCCCTGGGGTTGTCCTCAAGGACCATTTTCAGGTTTTGAAAGTTGCTCATGAGCTGCAGCAACCTGTCCTCTCAACTCAGCATTGCACCCCAGACACAGACATCCATCCACATCATACACACCTACAGCAAATCATTGCCTGAGGGAAGGAGGTCTGCCATGCTGTTGGGTCTGCTTGCAGCTTGGAAGCCAGGCAGTGGATACACCACAAAATGAGATGCAGTTAGACTGCAGGTAAATATGTCTCATTTCCTTATAGTTTAAGCCTAGTTGCATCACACATGAAAATCTATTCATGTTAGATTCATCCAGACCTATAAATCATGTCAGGGTGCGTGTGAGTCACTGGCATTGAAAGCCTGTTTAGCTGTGTCAGCCTCTGCTTTGGCTGTTAGGTGCTAATTATTGGCATTAGCAAGCATCAGTCAAAGGAGATGACACCATTATGGGCTGTATATCAATGCTAAAGAAGTTTGTCATGAGGAGTGGTGGCAAGGGAGGCTAACTGGATGGAGTGAGTCTGAGCTGCCATTTTCTGGAGCTGAAGGCCATTGTGGTAATACAGGTCACAATCAAACTAGGAAATAATTCATGTAGATGCTGTTGTCATTCAAGTCTCCCCTGATTAGATCATCGTCTCTCTATCCCCCCACATCATGACAGGAGCAGACAGACAGCAAATTGACTGAAACAAATGAAAGCAGAGGAGTAAAGCTCTGGAGCTCTTCTCAAGTCTTTCTCTCTCTGGGATTATATCCCTCTGGTCTTCCCTGGCTCTCTAATGCTGGATATGACCTTTTCTGCAACCCAGCCCTATCACAGCATGCTAACTACTGGGTTCCCTATTAATTCTTCTCCTCCCCACTGCAACATGACTTCTTTAGGTCATGTTGTTTAACTTTGCCTGTGACACACTTGCTTCTCTTACAAAACTGTGTTTTGTTTTCTAGTTCCCAAGTTGTCTGGCCTCTGCATCCCACCAGTCCTGCTGTTTTCAAGGACTCTCACTCTCTGCCTGGCTAATTGCTTCCCAAGGGAGGCTGCAGAGAAGCTGGAACTCCAGTGAGGCACCTCCCGTGAGGCATCCATAGCAGTTTTCTGGAGGTGGATGTCCTACTGGGGCTTGCCTTCCTGCAGCCTTATTGTAATTCATAATACAGATCTCAAGCAAGGGTCTTAGTCTGCTAACAGGAAAACTCAAGACTCTAGAGAGGAGACTTGAGCTCAGATCTGACCCCTGAAAGCCATGGCTGGGAACACTTTAATGTGCAAACTGCATTAGAGCTACCGAGGCAGTATAGAGGGACACTATGTCACGGTTGTCTTGAAGACAATGAAGAACAACTCATAGACACAGCTGCAAAAGCAGAGTTTAAGGAAGGTTTTCAAAGGGTAAAGGGCTGCTGAGTTCTGTCTCAGGGCACTAAAGCTGATGGTTATAGGACAGAAAACGTGTGTGCTTGTGATGAAAGGTGAATGAAAGCGTTCAAAGAGGATGACTGCACTGCTCAGAGTGCAGCCCACACCTAAACCCACAGGTCCTCTGTTCAGGCCATGCCACTCTCACCCTCTCCATTTCTCCATCCCTGAGGCATCCTTACCAAAGGCTCCAGCTCCCGATGGTCAACGAGGCTGAACTCCCTGATGAAGTAGTAAAAGTGCTTGTAGCAAGTGTTGACATGAGCCTCAGCACCCATGTTGATGATGCTGTCGAAGTGGTGGATGTAGACATGGACAAAGACACGGAAGAGCCGGGTGAGGATCTTAGTGCAAACTTGCTGGAACTGCTTGGGGAAGGGAACACCTGCAAAGCAGAAGCAAGTTGGAAGCCATTTGACCATTAAAATAAAACAGAAACCAGCTAGTGTTTAAATGTCACTGTCATGCTTAACAGGCAGTCATGGGTGATGAGGTAGGATCAAGAGCTAAACTGGGTAATATGCCATCTAGGTCTCCCCACATACTTCCTTATTGCCCAACCAGCAATTTCACACAGGCATGGTCTGAGGATTTGAGGAGTTTCCCTCGGAGAGAAAATTTCTCATCCAGTGGAGAGAGAAATCTCTGTCATCCAGAGCAGTCTGGCAGAGGATCGTGCCCTCTCTCCCTGCTTTTCCTTACAAGCCTGTGCAGGCACAGCATAAGGCAAAGTGTATTTATCCAGGTCCATGAACAAAACTAGACCTCCTCCCAGCAGAAAAGATACCTTCCTTGTCCTCTGAATCAAAAGCATGGTTCATACTGTTTCTCCCACACGCTCAAACATCACTTCTGATGCATCACTAGAAACAGGTGAGGTTTCTACTCTTTTCTTGATCCTTTTTTTCAAACACATCTCATTAAAACAGGAAGAAAACTGCCTTAATGATGCATAGGTTGTAATTTCATTGCACCTGTATGATGCTCCCCCCGAGAGGTCCTCCTGGGCTGATCAAGAGCAGGACCCACCCCAAGTAGCTGTTGTACTTTTAGCCTAGTCCCACACAAAGACACCATTTACTCGCATTTCCATCCTTGCTTAAGTGAACTGTTACCACAGCGAAAACCTCAGAGGTGTGATACAACCAGTGTCAGCAAGCTTGGGGTAAATCTCTAAAGGAAACATTGACTTTGAAACACTAAATATCTATTTTGCAGGAGGAGGAAAATGAAACAACTGGAATTTGTTTTCCTGAAGCTCCTTCCTCCCCCCTGAGCAATTCAATGCAAATTTGCAAAGAATAGAATAAACACCTCCCTTCCCACGGCTGTACCAGCCTCCTCCCTCAGCTTCTTATTAATGCAGCACATAACCTCTTAAAAGTCTCTCCAGATAGTCTCTGCTCAGGCACGGCCAGCTCACCAGCTCACCCATTTGCACTGTGAAAAGCACCAGCAAGTCTCTTAGTTAAAAAAACAATTAAAAATGGTAATTTTATCTTTGAATCTTTCTCATCAGCCTCACAAGGCAATTAAACCATTGTTCTCAAAAGCTCCTGGCAGTTTTGTTTCCCATGCCCCTCTCCTCCATGGGTGGGAATTGCCAAGGAGCTGTTCTTCCAACATCACTCATGGAGCTTGTGTTTCCAATGGCCAGGGTTTGGTTCGTGCTGGGTTCAGTATTGCAGCACTCGTGACAGAAAATCACCCTTCTTTGATCTAAAACAGGCTCATCCTAGCCCAGTCTTGCCTTGCTTTGTACACAGCATGAATGTAGTCAGCAATGGGGGATGTCCCAGACACCACTTGGAGGAGGACACATAGCTCAGCTCAGTGTCACACATACGGAGGGTGGCTTTGAGGCTGATTCATGGCTGCTGCTCTGCACAACCATGAGCACGCTACAGCCTCAGGGCTGTTACCACAGCAGGGACCTCGGCATGACCCATTTCATTGACAGCTCTAGCACATCCCATTAGGACTTTCTGGGAAAGGTGCTCACATCTGGCAAAGTACAACCAGACTCATCCCATGCCAGCACCTTAGGGTTGGTAGT
>JBCJKH010026679.1:7257-24857 GCA_039877255.1 Loriculus beryllinus
CATGACCTGACACGAGGAAAAGACCGAAGTCTGGGATAAAACAGCCTCTTGCTATTTTCACTCTTGTATTTCAGCCATCCCAGCAAAACCAGGGGTCCCAAAACACCAATTTCTCATTTTGTAGCTCAACACCTCTCAAGTCAGTTTGCAATATAGATCTTTCAAGTCTGACTTCATCAGCTGCAATTTCTTGTATTTGATGACAAAGACTTGTATGGCTGAAAGGAAACCTATACAATTATTGTCCCACTTATTTTGGTACAGTTATCACTGTACCAAAAATTCCAATCAAAGTGGAATTACCAGACATGCAAATGAAGCACATAACATTTTCTACCTGGCTACTGGTATTTTTTAAGAGAAAATACATGCAAATTAAATGAGAACAGAGGGGAATTTTGGTTTAACAATTTGACAGAAATTAGCAAATGTGCTGTATTCTTACCAAGACCTGTCCTGGCTATGAAATTTTTACAGCAGGTAAATTTAACTTTGTGATCAACAATATTTTTTAACTGCTCAAAACTTTCCACTCTTTGTGCCCAGTACAAGACACAGTAGAAGACACAGCTCTTAATTTATCAGGTTTTCAGCCTGGAGAAGAGAAAGCTGTATAGGGACCTCATAGCAGCCTTTCAGTATCTGAAGAGGGGGTTTAGAAGGATGCTGGAGAGGGACTCTTCATGAGGGCTGTAGCAACAGGACAAGGGGTAATGGGTTTAAACTTAAACAGAGGAGATTTAGGCTGTGTATAAGGAAGAAATTCTTTACTGTGAGGGTGGTGAGGCACTGGAACGGGACGGCCAAGGAAGCTGTGAATGCTCCATTCCCGGCAGTGTTCAAGAGCAGGGAGGACAGGGCCTTGAGCAATCTGGTCTAGTATGAGGTGTCCCTGCCCATGGCAGAAGGGTTGGAACTAGATGATCTTAAGGTTCTTTCCAACCCAAACCATTTTATGATTGTATAATTCTATAGTTCTATGATCTGAGCCTAGATAAGCAAACAAACTATTTTTTTTCCCTGTATCCCTGGTCATCATAGTTATGTACATCCCCATATACTTTGTGGGAAACTTTCTCTTAATTACAAGCTTTTCATAAAACTGTATTTCAGACAGTCTCTCACAGCTCATCCTGGTTGTTACTCGCTCTTTGATTCCTCATACAGTCTGAGAATGAGATGAGGACTAAAATGAACCAAGAAAGCCCCCAAACTTTTTACTGGCTCACCCAGTTGGTTGAGACTTGAAATGGCCTCTGTGATTTGTATGCATTGGCTCTAAAGCCCGTTCTGGCATTTGGCTGGTGACTGACAGCTGTCAAAATCCGGTATCTAAGCATCACATCAGATCAAGCTGGATTGCTGGGGCAGAGCTGTAGTTTGAATTCTGAAGTACACTTCTCATGTAATTCAGGCTTCTTTAATGGTCACTGTACTCGACATTGACAGTGATGCTGTGAGCCTCTTTCTTCTGTGGTAAACCCTGGACTTTCACTTGACTAAGTCAGTCTATTCCAGAGCACTCTGTACACTCCCTTATCTCTATCACCTCTCAGTAGAGCATAGATTTTTGATTGCTTTTAATACTATACACTTCCTTCTCTCATCGTTGGACATCATCATCAATTCCTCTCCACAGGCTTTGCTTCTGCATTCCCAAGTTGTAATCTGGGGCATCCTAAGCATATCACCAGTTGTTTCAATCCTTGTGGAAGCTCGCCTGATGTAATCAGAGAAATTAGTCCACCCAGAAAATCCACAAAGCTGGATGAGACTCCCTTCAACTACTTCAGTTTGCTTCTGGAAGGAGCTCACAGAATCACTGTCTTACTCCTTGCCAGAATCTACAAACTACAGTACATTATCAACCACTGATGGACCAATTCTGTGACACTGGTCCTTACGAGGAGCGGTACCAAGAAACAAAACCCTTTCCCTGGAGGAGAACGCTGCTCAATCAGTACTACAGCTATTTACTAGCACCTTCATGATGCTGTTGGTCATAATAACTCTTTAATTTACTCAAACTCTATTAAGGGTTAAAAATATGGCATATGTTGACAGGCAGCACTCCTCAGTAACAGGAAAGACACGTTGCTGTGGGGCCCAGATCTCAGCTTCTCCTTCGTTGCAGCTGTCTGTGGATAGCAGCTAATTGTATCCACTTGTTTAACCTCGAGGATAACGTCTGGAGGGGACCAAGTGCCACAAGCATACTTTTTTTTTTCCAACGGTCATTTCCTCTCTGGTGTAACTTGCATGACAGCATGTGACAAGCAGAAATTAATGGGGACACTGCTGTGCCAATACTTCTTGAATTGCTTTGACACTGGCTGCAGGCTGCCTGCTTGGCCACCCAGCCAAGACCTCACATGAAATGTGGCAAGGGGCCCACAGTTCTATTCACTAACAAGCCAGCTGGTCAGTGATTAGAAAGCTGAAACAATGCTGTGCACATACATCAAGAAAAATGCTTTACAAGCAGCTTTGGACTTCAGAGGTAAAGTCTCCTAGAAGAGGAAATCTGTAAATTTATCATCTGGGGACTGCTATCTTCAGCTAACACTACAGATAATGTGGAAGGTCCTAGAAGATGACCGTCCTACACTGCCACCTAAGCAGAAGAAGGGCTAATCTCAGAACAAAGACTAACATCTCAACATGCTCAGTATCATGTGCAAACAGCTTAGACCACATGGACTGTGGTCCAGAGGAGCATTCAATTTATGTAAATACATAGAGATTTATGACAGACTACTCATCCTAATGGTCTATGAACACCTTAGCAACACTATTGACATTTCTGCAGAAATTCTCACTGGATTTGTCTGCAGTGTGCCACGAAGAAGGATGAGATTTGTTTATACGCTGATACATAACAACAAAGGATGAGACTTCAGAAGCATCCCAGGGGATTTGGATGACCAGATCTCCTGCACCCAAAGCAGCTTCGGTCATTTCAGCCAAGCTTTTTTTAAGAGCATCCACTAAAATTCACAGGTTCTTTATGAAACATCTACATGGCAACAAGAAAATAAGTCATGCTTTTTTGACCCATGAAAAAAACCAGTCAAAGGGATCCTACAGATTAGAAACTCCAAACATCATTTAAAATCAGTAGGACCTGGGCACCTAATTTTCATGGCTCTCTTGAAGTCACAACCTCTGTCCAGCAATCTTTAATAGAAAATAATTTGTTTAAACTTATCACCAGCATGCTCTATTTCCTGAATACAGGATACATATCAGGACATATACAGATACATGTGAGCTCAAGGCACTGTAAAAGAGGCTGGCAAGACAGCAGTCACTTTGTGAATTAGAAATTGGGGTTACTGTAGAGTTTGGACTTTAGGCCTCATTAATTTTGACTATTTTCAACACAAAAATCTCTAGGAATTCAGCAGAGTCATGAATAGCACTTGCATGCTAAGGAAGAAGAAGGCCCAGCTAAAGCCCAGTGAAGTCACTGGAACCCTATCCATCAATTTTCAAAGATCTGAGTTGGTCCCACTGCTTTTAAATATCTCCGTTCTCCTCCCACACTCATCAGGTTGAGCAGGACCTTCAGAAAGATGCAGCCAACCTTCTCTGAGACAAAACTGTCATCATGACACCACACATCGGAATACAGCTATTCTCTAGAGTTAGACACTCCTTTAATAAATAGTTAACAGTTTTTATTAAAGATGTGAAGGGAAGCAATAAGATAATCTCTTCCAAATCCATCTAGGGAATACGTAATAAATAAAGCTCAGTTTTGCACTTTTTAGAAGCCACTTTTCAATGATGTTTTTGGTTGTAATGTACTTGGCATGGCAGAAGCATCGTGATGCTCATCAGTGCCATACAATGGATCAACATCAGGGTGAATTACTACCCGAACTCTAGTTACAGGAGTTCACCTAACTTTGCTGTCTCTCTTGCTCCATATTATAAATTCAGGGATAATGGTTAACTACTTCATGAGTGTTGCAAAGATTAACCGGTTAATGTTTGTTAAGTACTCCAAGGATCTAGAATTTGCTTTCGTTACAAAGGCATGATAACCTTGAAGAAAGCCAAGGATAAACACAAGAAGAAAGATTTCTTGGACGTAAGCTACGGGTGGAAATGGGCTTCAAGAAAGAGCCAAAAGGGTACAGTGGCCTACTGGAACCAGCTTGGCAGGAGCCCCAATCCAAGACTTGCACATATAGCTTTGCAATGCTGTGATAGCACTGTATGAATTGTCAAAATAGGGATGAGTATCTTACTGATGCCTTAGTACACCTAAATCAAAAGTAGGGAACAAGACAATTGTTTTTTGAAAGCACTCAGCAGATTGCGTTACTCTACAGATTCACTGTAGCAATTCATTTGCAGTTCTCTTATGCTGAATTAAAAAATCCATAGCTCTTGAACCAAGAGCATTTCAAGGGAAACAGGCGCTTTATCCTACAGCCAGGCCATAGTGAAGAGGTCTTGCAAGAGGAGCCAAGCAAGTGCACAAGACCTTTTGTTTTCACAAAAAGCATGAGAAATTTGCTGACAGCACCAGACTAGGGGAACAACTGCTCATTGCCTTCCACTCACACGGTCCATCAATTTTCTCCTTTCTTTTCTTTTAAAAGTAAGGTTTACTATAAAAAGCAGAATTCCCTACCTTTTCCTTTACTTTTTTCTTTCCTCCCTTTGTGCACCCTGTTTCCCTTTTCTGCCCCATCCCCAGTTCTGGTCCTCTTCATCACTGCACCCCATCCCACTCAGACATCTCCTTTCTCACTGAACTCACTCTCAGGCCTTGTGGTCCATCTCTTTGGGTTGCTGCCTCCCACAGGCCAGGTGATTACTGAGCAAGCTAGGTCAACAGAAGATGCCAGCTATTAGCATTAGCAGCCCAACTCAGATTTCTGATATAACAAACCTTAACAAGTAGTGATAATGCCTAAGATGCTTGCTGTGTCTGCAGTGGTGGGAATGGGCCCATACATCTGAAGAGTCTCTCTGAAGTTCCATGGGCCACAGCCCCTCCAGTTCTGATCAAAATGACACTGATTTACATTAGTGTAAATTAGTGTAAACCTCGCCTTGTTTTCATTTGAACACTTGACTGGTTCTTAAAAAAACAGGCATCTTCGACACAATGAGTGATGAGCCTAATTATTTCTCAGTGTTATGACAATAGACAAGAATCAGCTTTGCTTTGGGGATGGAGGAAAAGGTGTAACATGAGAGTCAACAGTCTTCTTGGGAAGGGACAAGATTGCCTCCAGTATCTTTTGAAAGTAAAGTGTCACAAGTGACGCACGTGACAAATGTAGCTTGTGACATATGCATCATTGCTTCTCAAAAGGGCAACTTGTGACAAGGAAAGAAGTACCCTGTTTATTATGTAAGCCAATCTGGAAAAGAAAACAACATGTCTTCTTGTGTATCTTCACTGTAACAATTCATAGAAAACCTATGGGAATGAAAGTACCTACAACCTAAACTGAAGCACATACGTTTGTGCTTTGCTGAATCAGGCCCTAAAAAGGTAAGTCTTTTGTTTTCCCTATCAAAACCAAAAATACTTACAAATTATACAATACATTATCAAATTCTATATTATTCCAAAATGACAATTAAGTATAAACAAACTGTATCTACAGAAGGGTGAGTGAGAGAGGCTAGGGATCACTATCAAAGGACTTCTGTTTTCTTTCGTTTATTAAATAGCAACTGTATTATTTACTGCAGCTTTGCAAGCTAGTGAGCAGCTGGGTGTAACATATTTCCATGCTGTGTAACCTCTACTTATGCTTCGTTAGATTCCTTATCAGGACCAGAAGAAAAGAAATCTCTCTGTTATGCTTTTCCTGTGGCAAAGGAAAAGACAAGATGATGACTTTCCAGCTCATTTCACTTGTACAACATTCTCATCAATCACCATGGGGTAGGTCTTTGTTATTTTCACTGAAGGACTGTTCTTAGTTTTCTGTCACAATAAAGCACGACTCCACTAATTAGCAAATCAAGGTTACCTCCACCACATTTGCAAAAGAACAAAATGTAAACGTTAAGACTAAAGCTACTTCTGAAATATTTTCCAAAGCCCCAGTTTCACAAACATAAATCTAAGCTGAAATAGGTTTAAATTCTCTGCACTGAAATGAAGGTTAAAATCTGAAACACTCAGAGTAGTTGAGGTAAGGAAGCTAAACTAACCATTTCATCAAGAACCAAAAGTTTTCTGCTTGTTTTGCGACTTTCTGCTCCAGAAACCAAGCAAAGAAACTGTGGTTTATTTTTATTTTAAACTCCCTGTCAAGTATGCATCTCTTTGCAGTTTTGGTTCACTATAGCCCACGCAGCTTGGCCTCTATTCCCCTTTCCTATGTCTTCAATGAGCCCTATAGACATCAGCAGGAATTACGTGAGCAAACAAAAAGCAAGAAAGGGATATATTCTTATCAACGCAAAACCCTAATAAAAAATGCTTTCTAAGATGGTTTCTCTTTCAACTTCATGTTTTTATATGTCTTTTTGCTTTTTGGTCTGTGTTGCTTCTCACCGAATGACAGTTATACACAACATACTATTGCAATAGCAAGCATATGGCTCAGAGATCGCTGTTGACTTTCTCAAGTCTCAGATTAGACATTTTTATTTAAAATACATGAAAGACATCTGTACACTCTTTCATTAAATGCATTTTACATTTCTAACATCCTACGTATTCTCTTGGAACCATTTCCATTAAAATGCCGACTCTGGGCTTGGATAGCAAGCATTTCCTTTGTAACACTAAGGGAGGAGTATGTTACTGTCAAAACTTCTCTCTAAAAAGTCCTTGCTAAAATATTTACCCTGCTTGTCAGAACAGGAATATCTGCAGCTAATTCCAAATGAAAGAATATTTTAGAATGAATCATAAACTAGATGTTAAAAAAAGGCAACACTGCCATTCCAGTGCCCCTTCCCTGCTGTAAAACTAAATGAAAAATGACTCTGTGTTTGCACGCACAGAATATTGTAACATTTTGGAACCTTCTGAGATTCCTTAATTGTAGTTATGCAACAGAACTGTCACATCCTAAAACAAAGGACAAACATTCAGCAGCTGAATTTATTGGCTTGGAAATGAAATGCTCTTAAGAGATGGCTAACATGTCTTCTTGATTATTTTTGGCATTTTAAAGTTACAGTGCAATGCTTCCTATTGCATAGACCAAAGAAGCGGGACATTTCAGAAATACTTAGAATTTTTATGGTGCTGTTTGTAAAGTCACATATTTAGCAACACTGAAAACTGCTGAGCAGTAACTTTGCTTGCAATTAAGCCACTAATTTCAATGCACCCTTTATGATATAAGGCACTGTTCAGTATTAATAAAGATATAATGTGACATAATGTTATAATGTGCTGGCTTCTAATGAGCCGGCCACGATGGTAAAAAACAGCTGCTTCTTTTAAGCGGGTATTCTCAAGAGTCACGATTTTCAAAGGAGGCAAATGAGACAATTCTGTGGCCAGAACACTTATGGTATTAACAAAAAAAGAAATAAACAAACCAGTCTGTCAAACCTGTGATCCTCCGGAGCCCTTTTCCAGGACTGAGTCAGTTTACTGCGATGACCAACTATGACATACTTTTGTGAATAGTCAGGATTTGAGCTCCAAAGGCACAGACACTGCTTACACATAAGTATTGAGGAAAAACTACTTCCTCACTCTGACAAAGCATTTAAACGCAGCAAAACGCGTGTTTATGACTAATCTGAGACTACAGAAACAATGGTTTCAATTCTTCTTTAACCCTGGAATATATCAGGTTATAGTATAGGATAACAACTGATTCTCCTCTGTTAGCTCTTCTAATTCACAGTCTTTCAACCTCACTTCTAAAGCTGGAGCAATCTGTTTACATAAAATTAAGCAAAAGCTTAAGTGCTTTGCTGGAGCAGAGCCTCTGCTCCCTTTGGGGTTTCTCTGTTAAGGTCTACAGTTGAACCATAAGGTTCAGGTATATATTCTAGCATGAGTTCAAATGTTTTAGGTATATTGACATCAATGGCAGTATTGTATAGCTGTAACGACAACAGATAAGTAAGAAGAACCTAAAATACTGATGTTTATGAGTCTCTGGATAAGGCTTCCAACCAAAAAAATCAAGGACAAATTTGTTCTAGGAGCTAAAGCCGTTGTAATTTGCTCTTAATTGCAAACTTTGGAGGAAAACAAATGAAAGGCTGCTTGCTAATAGCATTGCACCATATGCACCCCTGGAGGAACTCGAAGAAGCCCACAATTACATGACAGAAGAATTTGACCCATAGCTGTGCTCTGGGGTACCGACATGGGCAAATATTACAAAACCATGTCTGCTTTATTAGAACTACAAATAAATTAATCATTTTAATTTCCAAATATTTTCCCCTGCTGTCGTACCAAGAGCAAGCAACAAACAGTATTTCTGTTATTTTTCTCGCGTTGCCATTCTAAATTTTCTGTCTTCCGGCAGCTGCTTGCAAACTTACTAGTAATGTGTGTCTTTGTTTAGATTTCTTAAAAAGAAGAATACTCTCAAAATGGAAGAAAGCTCATTTTATCTCACTTTGAAACCTGAGGAACCTGTAACATGAACCATCTGCTGATTACAGAGCACTGATATACAAAGGAAGCAGTTGTGTAAATGTGTGAAGTGGCTGTGGTGGGGAAACAGCAGAGAACAGGAGAAGCACAATTTTAGACAAATAATGCTGTTGTAGGATCTGATTATCATGACTCATGTTTAACAAGGTATTGTGTAAAGGCCAGTCAAAACCGAGGGCCTATTATGGTGAACCCTTATGCAGTCAAGGGTTTTCATGCAGCCTCTTCCATTAAAAGCCTACAAATAAAATGGACAAGATAGACCCCAGGTGGAGAAATGGTGTGACAGTTTCATGACATTACTTTTTTATGGGAGTAGAGTCAGGAGGGAATAAGCAAAATGGAAAGAGAAGTGATGGACAGAAAAATTCTGGAGGGAGGGAAAGAACAAAATACTGCTATACACTGTAAATGCAGAGTGGAAGCTAGGTGAAAAAATGAAGATAGAAGGGAAGGATGGAGGAAAGGGCTGGGGAAAAAATGCAATTGGCACAGGCAGAGAACACGGAGTTAAAATCACTGAAAGTTCTCTGAGTGTCAGAGGTTTTGGTTGCTCCAGCTGAGGGCAGCTGCCTGATGCCACTGGCTGGTGCTTCTCTGCCCTTTTGTCCCTGACAGCCAGAGGATGGTAAGCTGGAAGTGATCATGTCTGTTCTGGTATCTGCAAGGGCCGGTGGGATGGAGGGGCTCCGGGTGACTGATCTGACATACTTGGTAGGAATGAGAAGCACAGCCTCAGTTGGGTCCCATTTTATTCCTTCCCTGTGACTGTAACAGCCCTCATTCCAGCTTGGCTGTTATCTGATGATGAGCTGAAACATAAGCCTATGGGATGGACTCTAGGAATCAGCAGAAATACATGTGTGCATATATATACACATGTACGTGCATGTGCAGTATGCCTTCACGTGTACACATATAAAATAAATAATCTACACCAAAGCTCTCCCTAGACACAGGAGAAGAATTGGTGCTATTCTTTCGGTATTCTTGAACTGTTGATTCTTCTCTAAGCATCTGAGTTGCCAGTTCTGGCCTCTTTTGGCTCACATCTCTTTTGAGATCATGAACTTCATAGACAGTAGAGTGATGATCATCATTTCCCATTCCCTTTCTCCCTCTTGCTCAAATAGCAACATTCTTTCTGCAAATATGCCAGAGAACTTTTACAGTAATTGTATGTATATATGTATGTCTTTATGTGCCCATATATATATAAATAATTTTTAAATTCTTAAAGCTGATTTTAAGTTGTAGATATGTGAACATGCAATACAAAAAAATTCCACCCCATCCATTTGTATGGGACGTTGTTCTCTGACATAAGCTACATACATCTGTTACAGAGGAGAAAAAACAAACTCAACATATCTTGATTAAACCAGTGTGCCAATAAAATAACATGCTTCAAATTAATTTTTACTGTGGGATGAAATAACCTGCCTATTCACTGGCATATAAGCAGTGCATGTACCTAGTGCAAGAGTATTAAATTTCTCTTGGGGTGGAATAGAGAAAACAGTTTTATAAAGAGTAATTTGTTTACTATATTATTTTCTATCAGCTATGAGTTGTCTGTGGCCAACCTCCGAATTATTTTACACTACAGCTGTATAGTTGCTGTGAATAAATATGGACACTGTGTGTATATTCTAGTATAGAGAATCTGAGCTTCAGTAACTTGGCTGAGTTGGCTGAGATGGTTATCCTGGTGCAATGCTTCTTGTCCCAGATCAGCTGAGTTCAACCCTTAGAATCTAGAGTTCAACAAGAAAAAAATATGTTGGCCAGGTTTCCCAAGTACCTGTCTTGTCACAGTTTGTGTCATTCGGTAACCCCTTCCACATTAAGTATAAAAATTCTGGGAAAGGGTGAAGTATAGCTCTGTGGATATGCAGAAGCATAGGGGCCTTATTTCCTTCCAGTGCAGAAACTGGTAAGAAAGTGATTTCTGTCTGCTCCCAACTTTTATTGATCAAGAATGGCTCTTTGAACGTCTCCTCATTATCTCACAAATGCTCCAATATGACCTTCAAATTACTTGTCAAAAATTACATATGGCTTGTAAGAAAACTTCAGAACATGGGTAAATCCAGACATTTCAGTCTATTGTTCTGCCACTGCTTTACGTACACCATAAGCTGCAACAGCTTTCTCTTAATTGCTTTAGCTGTGGCATCTCATCTTTGATGAAGAGAAAGACTCTGAAAACAAGAATGATGCTTCTGCTGATCAGAGGTAGGATTTATTTGCAGGGCAAGTTGTGACTATACACCACTGAGACAAAGGAAAGCATCTTGAAAATACTACTACTTCCAAGGAGTGGCCATGAGCTCACTGTGGAACAGTACAGCACTGTCTCTGACATGCTGCCTCCCATGCAGCCCCACTTTTACACCTGCTTGAGCATTATCCCTACCTCATGCTTGCTTTCTTCAGTGGCATCAATGCCTTTTACATAGCAGCTGCTACCACACTGACGTTCCAACAGCAAAATGCAGTGCCACGAATAATCCAAGAGCATCTCCAGAAAATCTGGAGCAGTACAATCCATAAGCTTTCTTGTTTGCATCACATCAATGTCCAGCTCTGCAGAACTAACAGAAATTAAATGAGCTGATAGCAACATTTCACTTCCAGTGTTTGTAATACTGGCATTTTGCAATGATGTGATCATAAATTCTGCTTTACCAAAGGCTCAATCTCCATCCCTGCCCACAATTCAGAATCTTCTCAGTTTCTTAATTCCCTTTGACTTTCAGAATAAAGATGATTTCTGGCCCTCCATCTATTGAAAACAATAGCTTCCTTCTGACTTCAGAAAGGATGTGTCCCTTAGAGCCCTACTGGACTGAACTGCTGCCTTGAGAGTTTGGGCCATTAAAAGAAAAGTAGGTTGAGATGTCTATTTAGAGTCCTTGATTGACACCTTTTCATGGTGACATTTCTAATTCAGTGTCATTGTTTTGAAAGGCTAAAATTATTATTTCAGGCAGGTTGCTTTCACGAATTATACCCCAATGTTGCTTGACTGCCTTCCAAACTGGAACAACTGAAAAAATGTGAAGCGCTCCAATGATTTTAAATCACTCGAGACAGGACAGAGGGACTGAAAATTACTGGAGTGCCTCACATTTTTATGAGCTCTCAGTTTGCAAGCAATGGAGGTCTAGGCAGTCCTGGGCCTATAGCACTGCAAAAACCCAACTACACGTTATCACCAATTTGAATTTGCAAATGGCAGGAATTTTAAGATATTTAACGCCACCATAATTAAAATCAGAGGCTGTACACTACTGTATGGGAAACAAATGACAACACCCACAACAGAGGGAACTACTAGCCTTTGGAAAATAACCTCTTTTTAAGGTTTAGTTCCTTCAGAGCTGCCACTTGTGCAGGCTGTCTCCCCTGCAATCCTTCCACGAAGCAGTCCAAACCCTAGCAGTACCATAACAGAGAAAAAAATAAAAAGATTTATCTCACAATAATATATCAGTTCAATCCTTTTGTTTCTCATTTCTTTTTAGTGGCAACTCTCATTCATAATACATATTCCAAACAAAATTTATTGCAAAATATTCCACAAAGAATGAGATCCTCAGCAGCTTTAAATGAGCATCATTTCACTGAAGCTAATGGATTTACACCTCTTAGTACCAGTGTTGGGTCTGATTCATCATTTTTGGACTCTAAATTCCTCACGAAGTTTTGCTTCTCTCTTTACCACAAAAGTACTGACAGGAAAATGTTAGTAACAGCTCTTATTCTTAGTATCCTTCTTATTAATTTGAGTAGGCTCTTTTTTTTAGTTACTTCTGACTTTGATGTTGTTAAATACGGCCACACTCTGAAGACTCACAGTACTGGTGAATCTATTTTCCTGGAATATCTTGTGCTGTTTTCAGAATTGCATGATTGTGTGACATCTGCTCCACATCTCATACGTGATCGAGCGGGTAGGTACAACCGTGGCAGATGGCTGATGACTCACCTCACAACACCGAACACTGGTTTGCCTTCTGAGAAGCAACATCTTCATATTAATTTTCTAAGAGTCTTGCAAAGATATGACTGGTGTGCCTGGTTTGACAGCAGGTAATGTAAGTTACAGGAAATGCACAGGGATGCAACAGCTACATTTATTCTAGGACTGGGGGCAACAGTTTAAAATTCAATGTATGGGTTACTATCAGATAAATCCACAAAAGGAAATTAGGTTCACCACTGTACTTTCTCAGTTCTAGGCATCTAAATAGCAAAACCTGCATCCTCAAATCAGATGGAGACCTAGGCTTTCTGTACATAAGAGAAACAGGATAATATCCACAGAAGCAATTCAGGAGGAATCAGGAAACACCAGATAAAAAGATATACCTTTGATCTGTCTGCCCTGTTCCAGGCTGCGGGGGAATACCATGAAGATTCACAGATCACAGACCTGGGTAGGCCATTCCCAGCTCTTATAACATCTCATGACAGATAAAGTATGCACCTGCTGTTATTGGAGATGTTTGTTCTGCTCCCTCCTCTGTTGACTGTCACATTGAAACAGGCCCAGCCCAGTCAGCATGTGTAGCTTGGGTAGGCTAAATTTTGATCAGTTGTGAAAAAACTATTGCAAGAAGCCACAACTTTACTTATAATGACATTACCTTGTAAAGGTAACTTGCTTCATCACTAAAATGAAAGAAAGATGGTAACAGCTTGGTATCCCCTCTTATTCTTCCAGGCTCCTTGGCCAGCAGAACAAGATGACTGGGGGGAACTCCACACAACAAGATGATGGGGGAACTCCAAAGAGCCATTTCTAAACCACTTAATTTACAGCTCTATATACCAAGCCATCACATGCATATATTAATTTAAACCTAAGTATTGTTATATAACTTGAAATAGCTTAAATCAATAAACTTCAACTTGTTTGCGTGCACATGATTTCCACACTAAAAACGTAATTAGCGTTACAACAAATACATCCAAATCCTTCAGGATCAAAAACCCCATGCCAGTCTCACAAGCATCACCTCAAAATGTGACCACCCAGCTTAAGCATGCTTCAGTCCCGAAGACCAACACATCAGAATGCTTTAGTGATCTGTTAACATTTTTTTTTAAGACTTTCTGTGGCAGTGGTGTCATTCCCATTTCCACTACCCTTATGTCAACTAAACAAAAGTTCCTAATGAGCCAAGTCTCTCGGACGCTCAACTGCTAATGCCATTAACATGACCAAAGATCTGTGCATGACTAACAGCTGTGTCCTGAGGAAACTGAACTCATACCTTCCATTTCCACATAAACTGCCCTAATGAGTGTCCCAGGAAGAAAAGAAGGGAGGATACCACGGCTAGAGAGGAAAGAAGGAAGACGCTGTCATTGCCGATTCTGATTCATGCCATATGGAACATATATTAACAAGGTCTGACAGAGTAAGCCAGCAAGGGTGAGCAAGACTATAACCCAGTAGTTATAAAGACATATTAATCAGATTAAGGACTTGACCACAGTTCTCTTTCAAAGGTGAATGCCATGTCCATGAGTATCTGGAGTCATGTTCTTCATCCCTCTTGTATACTCCATGAAAAAATAGTGGAAGTGCTTCAGCAAAAAAGATCTAAAATACCTCAGTCCAGTAAAACCTGGAACTCAGTAGCCAGCTTCATAACCAAAGAAATGGATTACGGCTACAGGGAGACGAAGCGAGCATGTCTGCTCTATATCCTAGGTAAGTATTTCCACTAGCAGGCAATGCCTCAGAGGGCAACTGCCCCTCTTCTATCACTTCATGGGCACCTGTGGATATGTCCCTAAAATACCCTGCATGGTGACTCCCACTGCAGCACTTTAAACATTGGAAAGCATTGCTGAGCAGCATTAAGACAAAAGCTTTAGTTATGCTCGAATGATGGATATGGTTAGTTTCTCTGAACAGCTAAAGTCTGACTACTATCTGCTAAACATAAAGAAAATCCTTAAAATGGTACTGATGTCACTTATATTCCTTGACAGTTGGCAATTAGAATCCTCACATGCCCCAAACCAGCAAAAAGCTAAGTCTCCCTTCCCCAAATGCTATGTAATGATGGTAGTTACTTCTCACATAAAAGATCTTTTGGGGCTGATACTTCTCTCATAGTAATTTTATGTCATTCAAGTTCTACTAACAACTGTTGAGTTTACACCATAGTGCCAAAGAGGTATATCAGATCCTTCAAGCTATCCAGAGCTTATTCGGCTCATTTGGCACCTCTTTGTTGCTGACACATGCAGAACTTTAACAGATGGTCTTACAATACTGGCAGTTGTTTTGTACTGTGCTAGTGGTGAGGGGAAATACTCTACACAAATTGTCTGCAATTCTGGAAAATAAATGAAGTACAAATCCATATTAACCTCAAAAGCCAAACTATAAAAAGTCAGATTAGTCATTTAACGATGTATGTGCTCTGGGTTAAACGCTCAGCTGCTGCAAAATGGCAATATTTCCCTGCAGCCAGGGGAACTATACTTTGCTTCAGTTTCTATCAGGAATATCCATAAAGACTGTATCATTAGAAAGGTATTGAAATGTATTAGGAATAAGCCTTGAAACCGTTCCTCATGTGATCAGCCCTGACTATCAGCTAAAGTACCTCCATAAACTGTGTATTTTCACATAAACAGTGAAGCAACATGGTGCAACTTAGGTTAATGAAATCTCTCTTTTTTTCCCTGTGCCAAACAGAATTCAAGAAATGCACATCAGCTACTGTGCAAATGTTGAAATCAACAGCAATAACTGAGTAAACAGCAATTTTATGCTTTTCCACAGACATTTAAAAGGAGCGGTACGTACCACAAGCTGAATTTTACACTCACTCATTTCACCGGCTGCAGCAGAGCTTGAACTGCACATAAAACACCAGGATTGCTCCTCCTTATTTCTGTGTGGCTAAATTTTTCTCCTTTATTGTGACAGATTATCAGATATATCAACTGGGTTGAACTAGGAACTGTGTGTGTGAACAGTGCTTTCCAAAAGTAAAGCAAACCATTTCCTTCACCAGTGCGTTACCTCCACGAAATGTATGTTCACAATTACGTTTTACAGTCTACTAGTGCAAATTTAGAACAGGCTTTTAGAAAATCACAGATGTTTTAGTCCAATCATCACCTCTCCTATTCCCTTTAAATGAACATAGCTTGAATGATACTTAAAATTGACATTTCAGAGGCCTGGTCATCCAGTTCCCATCCATTTCAATGTATATATTTAGATAGTATGTCAGTCACCTTGTATATTATTTCCATAATGACAGTTACACTGCGATACAGTTCCCTAAGGTAGCTTTAAAGCCCTAAAAGGAAGTAAAACCCTAAAAGCATTGTAATAGAAGAGTCCTTCAAATGCAAGAGCTGTGTTCCAATCTTCTGCTGAGACTGAATCGCAGCTGTATCCATTGTGTTATTTTATCCGTTAAGGTTGCTTTAAAAACCATGGTTGCTGGAACTGGCCAATATTACACATCTGTGACTTTGATACAAATGAAATAATCTTTATCAGTTTTATGTCTCATTTTATACTGAAAGATTAAGCAACACCTAAGTTTGGAGCTGTTAACAAAAAGTAATAAAATACTAAACCAACTGAATTTCAATAGGTTTCATGTTTTCTTTTCCTCCCTCAGGACTTTTGCCAGACTAAGATGACACAACATATTTCCAGAAAGTACTTTCACAAATGCAAGATTATCTGAAAGCATAAATTATTTCTCCTCATGAAAAAAAAAAGAAAATCAAAAGAAATGTTAAGCAGACAGTCCCAATGTAGGAACATCAATTCCCTCTTTCTCTTCCCAGACACAAACATTTTGTCAAATATTTCAAGCTATGATACTCAATGTAGCATTTTTCTGGAAATTCCCGAAAGAGAAGAGGGGTTGGTATGCATATTTTAGTACAAATAATGCAAGCACATCCTATCCTGAGAAGAGGTCCTCCCTTACATATGCAGAATATGAAGCAACATGGTAGGAAAACTTAGTAACTTCAAGTTACTGAGCGCCTTCCCAGCTTCTACAACAAAGGTCATGGGTACTCCCTTCCTTAAGCCCATGCTCTGCAGAGCTCACCACAGATCCATTTATAGGTGATCATTTCCTGCTCTTGGAACATACAGAAACCTTTCTGGCAAGAGGGACACGAAATTAAAGGAATCTCTTGGGGAAAAGACAGAAGGAAGGTGACAGCAGCACAGAATTTATTTTATCCATTCTAACAACATTCAGCACTTTGCCAGACACCTTCTAGGGAAGGCTCAAGTAGCCTTGGACTAAACAATAATGAAACCATCTGTCTACAGCTGCAACTAAAGGTCATTCTTAATGATCTGGAATGCTGCATTTGGTAAAACAGTAGGGATTCAGGAGATTTATAAATCTAAAAGAGAAAAAAAACCCCAACAAAACACAAGTGCAACATTTCCACAAGGAGATTATGTCTGTTGGTGAATACAGACCTTCACACTGCAATTCATGTCCCAAGCTGGGCATTACTCGATTTTGGTATAACAAAATCCTATGGAATCAAAACACAGTTTGGCTTTGTGATTTATCTACTTGCCTATCGAATATTTTCTGAAATAATATACAACATTTTTCTTCTTAAATACCTTTATAGTTTCAGTAGGCACTCCAGGCTCTGGAACTTTATCCAAGTAAGTAGTCAAGTCTTGATCCACGTGTTCAAACACTAATGTTAGTTTGGTCTCTCTGTCTGTTCGTGACACGGTGCACACATCAAACAATCTGAGAAGAGGAAAAGAAGAGGTAAGTACACAGGAACCAGTGCAGACATTCATACCTTTCAGCTCATACATGTCTATTTAAATTTCTTACAGTATATAGAATCATGGAATCATAGAATGGTTTGGGTTGGAAGGGACCTTAAAGATCATCCAGTTCCAGCTCCCCTTCTATGGGCAGGAACACCTTCCACTAGA
>JBCJKH010026682.1:0-27178 GCA_039877255.1 Loriculus beryllinus
CTGAGGTCTTGCAGGCTTGAGTTGCAGTGGATCCCAGTATACACTCTGACAGTCGTCTTTATGTGCTGTTTGATACTGTGCATCAAAAAGACATAAGGATTGAGATTCCTGCAAATACTAGTTGCGGATTAATGAACAGTGGGAGGCTTCTGTATATCTATCTATATGAGAGGAAACTCTGCATTAAGTACACCATCATCTATCTATAAAACATTTGGAAAAAACGAAGGTACTCTGAAGTATCACTTGTTTTCCAACAGCCTAATCATAAAAAACAGGTTAACAGTATGTAGGTGATAGATACAATTTCATTGCATGATTATGGATGGCTGTGGTTTTTTAATCCCTTTAGAAAACTAAGTGTTTTTGAAAAGTTATGGTAGCTTTGGGGATTGAGCTCAGCTATGCTTTGAACACAGAGTAGTATTGCAGGCTTCTTTACTCAAATTTAATAGCTTTGCTTTACTTTCAATGGAAAAAAAAAATAGGATAGTGAATGTAATAGGATACTCAGGTACTTACTTGCTGGTTTGATTTACTGAGACCTCTAACAAAACTGTTACTAATGTCAATTTTATGAAATGTCCTTATTACACTGGGCCTGTAGGCACCACTGGAGGACAACATTTTGTTACAGCTCTGGTAAATCACCCACTTTATTACATATGGCTTTTTCTTTGGGTCCCCTAATTCACTAAACCGTGCAATCCAAAATTATGTTTACCCTGACTGAGTTGCAATACAGTTCTCTGATAAATTTGGTATTACTGTGTTTTTACAGTTGCTTTTGCCTCCTCATAAGAAAGATCAAGGCCAACCTAGCAATGAAGGCAGAGTTAGTAATCTGACACTGGCATGCTGAGAAGGTTCTTAATACTGGGCAGAATGGAAGTACAGATAAATTCACCTGGTGGTTAGAAGGCAGCAGTTAGGTTATTGGATAGTGGGCTGAAATTTATTTGCAACTGATCATTGCTATTTGCAAGCAGGTGATTGTTCTGAAGCAGGTCTCTGTGATCTATCACTGTTCTCCAACTTATCCCCCATGATCTACATTTAGATTAATAAACCTCAAAGGAATGACCATCCCAGTCTTAGAACATTTTTCTTCCCAAGTGAAATGATAGCTATATAGCTGTACCCTACATAGGCTAGTCACAAACTTCCTGAATTTGGAGAGTGTGTTGTCAAGGGGGACGTTTATTTTGAAGATATATCTGTGTGGATGGAAGATCAGTAATTGTAAAAGTTACTAGTAACTCATGTGTGAAATGAAAAATTAGCTAAGACTAGAACCAGTGTAGGATTAATTAAAAAGGCCAGCTTTTTTTTCTGTAACACGATGTAAAAGTGCCATCTAAACCTGCGGCCTGCAGAAAGAGAGATTCCCCTGCATGCTACTTTTTTTTTTTTGTATGTGTGTGTGTATGAGCTAGGGTATTGAGTCAAATCACAATTTCATGAGATTTTAAGCACTTGAATGTGTCTTAAAATCTCAGCATAAAATGACTTAGTATAAGATAAATACCTACTGTAGTTATGTAATTTTGATTGTATGAAGGCAAAAAATTGATGTTTAACATATTCACAGGCTAGAACAGACCACTAGAACATCTTGTCTATTGTATTCTGTATATACTCTACATTCAAGTAGATACATGTTGCAAATTAGTCATGTTTCAGTTATATTTTTCATAAGCCAAATAGACTGAACTCTGACAGACTTTTCCTTAAAATCATTGTCTCCAGCCTTCACATAATTTTATGATTCTTTCTTGCCCCTATTTTTTAATAATTCTCTGTAGAAGGACAGAAATAAAACAACATAAAACGTTCTTCATATGGTCTCCCCAGTGTAGAATACAGATACGAGACTGTTGCATTTTTCTTGCCTATTTCTGTATGTTCCTACAAGGACTGTATGAAGAAATTTGGGTAATGCTTTTTGAGCTCATTAGACTCAGATCTCATAGTGACTTGCATGTCTGCTATAACCCTTTCATAGATGCTTCTTTTCAGGTTATTGTTCTATATGCATGTCCTGCACTCCTCATTCACAAGTAAAGTTGCTTGTCTTTACACTTGGCTCTGTTTTGCTTAACACGTTTTCTTAAATTTTTGCTTAACACATTTTGCTTAAATGAGCAACTGACTAATGTAATAACTTCCCTGTCATTACTTGCAACTTTAATGTTATGGACATGTATTTACATCCAAATGGCCTGTGAAAATTTTATTAAGTGTCAGAGTTGGTACCAAGCAAAACCAAAACTTCCCTGAAAAATGATGATTCTGCATTGATAACTGTGTTTTATTGTAGAGAAACTGTTTTTCCTTAAGGTATCAGTATTTATTCCAAGAAAGGTATGCCCTCCTGATATTCAGTTACCTTCAGCAAGGTTTTCTATTAAAAAAGTTCAGTTTGTCTGACAAAGTTCATTTGTCCATAAACCCAGCTGACTGCATTATGTTCACATTTTTCTCTAGTTGGTTCTCATACCATATATTTTATTATTTCTCTGGGATATGCATCAAGCTATTCAGCTTAACTAGGATACCTGGATTTATCTGATGAGTATTTCAACAATAATCTTTTAGACTTTCCTTTTATTCTGAGATATATTAAAATGTTAAGATCTAGGCAACTCTTTTAAAATTATCAGGAACAAATTATCTAACCTGGTAGATACACATTCCTATAAAAAACCTGTTCATCATTTTCCTCAATTGCTAGTGGCTCAGAAAATGCTGGTTCATCTTTAGGTAACAAAAGTATAATTTTTCTCTCTTTTTTGCTGTGGTTTTGTTTCTTTGGGGGGTTTGTTCTTTTTTTAACTGTACCAGACATGGAATCCTTATCAGTTCACTTCCCCTTTTCCTTTCTGTATCTTCCCCCCAGAACTTCCATTACTTCCAGAACTTCCATTACTTTTACCATCCCTACACCTCTGCGTGTCAGTTCTTACAGACTAAGAATCAGTCACACAAACCCCACAGGCACATGAAAAGACTGTGCTTGATTTGTTGAGTTTCTCAAACCCCCAGCTACAGCTCTCACTGAAACAGGCAGACAAACAAATATATCAAACACACAGCTTGCCAAATCTGTTTTCATTCAAGAAGATTGGCAGCTTTGAAACTATTTTTTCCCCACTTCTCTTTCATCTATATTTATTGGGCTGATGGGTATTTGTATATCTCTGTACAGCTTTACTGAATTTTAATTGGAGCACTGAAATGCTACAGGTAACATGACAGGCTGAGAAAGAGTTTTTTGAACAATAGTATTTATAAAATCCTATTAGTTCTAATGAATTACTTTCGGCAGCTTTACTTGTTCTGGGGAAGGGTAGGTCCTTTGTGAAGGTTTATCAGCTTTCCCCTTTGGATCTTCTCACCCTCCTAGGTCCAGTGTCTAGTTTTAATACTCACAGAAATTATCTTGACAAAGCAATTTTCTATATTCTATTCAAACTGATGTATTTTAGTTGTCTGTACTTGCTCCTCTCTGTCTTTGTAGGATCCCAGTTGCAATGATAGCCTGTAGCGATCACAGAAAAAAAAAAAAAAACATTAAACTGCTCCTTGCACACTTTAAAAGTAAAATACATTGTAAATAGGTATTCAGGTATAGCAGAGTATCAGAATCTGCTGCTTCAGCATGAAAATCAAGTAACCTAATAGCTGTAGAGCAAGGAACAGTAGATCTCCCAAGTACGACAAATAAGGATAAGGATGCTGCAACCTTGAATACAGTTTCTGTAGTTTTCAAGTAAAATCAATTGCCAAAGCTGAAGCCACTATTTAAATTACAACAATCTAGCCAGGATACTGTAAGCTTTTAACTTCTGGCTTTTGGACTGGGAAATAAATGTTACAAAGAGATAGCTAAAGCTGCACAAGAAACTGGAATGCTTTGGAAAGTCTTGGTTGAAATACTTGAGACATGTTATCAGCTGGTTTATGCTTTATAATGTGTTTGATGATTCATTCTAGAATAAGGATGTGATTAACCCTAAAGGTCTGGAGTCTCTTGCTGTAGACAAGCATAGTTTTTTTAAGCCTCCCTGTGCAAGTGAGAACACTATTAGTCACATTCTGCTCTGGCTCTAGACAACTTCATTCATACCAACCAGGCTAATCAACAGACGCACTTAAAGCATTTGAATGATTCCAAAATAACTAAATTAATCTTAATGGCATGCACGGGGGAATGCTCTTGCAAACCTCTTAGCTGGCAGAATTCAGAGGATTTGTCTGGCAAGAGGTACCACGAGGTAATGAGAAAGTGGAGAACAAACCAATGGCAACATCCTTCTTGAAGGGAAAGCTAGTTGTCAAGTGTGAGTCTTTCTATACCTTCAACTGATGTACCTTAGGGAAGGTATGTAAGCCCTTATCTGTAAATTTAGAGAGTAAATTCACTGTTTTGGTAATCAAGGGGTTTGTGTAACTGAAGTTAACATAAACTGAGTGTACTTGTGGTTCAAAAACATACGCTGGGAATAATATTTGAGAAGCAAAGATTAGTAACATATATTCCTTTTGAAATCAACAACATTTGAAAGTAAAAGTATCACATAAATTGATCATTAACAGTGCTTAATCAAGAACTCAAAAGTAAGGTAGATTTTTTTGCATGAAACTGACTTTAATCATTCATTTAATTGTGATTTAAACTGCCAAGTAAAAATTGCTGATTTAGATAATTGATTCTAATCTTGTTTTGCATTTTTATTTTACTTCAGAAAGAAAGAGTCATTTTCATCAGCTGGAATAATCTTTTAAATAAATAGATATGCAGGCATCACAAAGGTTTCTCTCTGTTAGTCACTTTGATGCATGATATATGAAAACAATTACAAAAGTGTTTGATCATGATTTTAGATGATGTCTCCTAGGATTTTCAACACCATATAATTACTTATATGTATGTTTGTGTATGTCTGAAAATGTGACTTAGATATAAGTCTGTGTTTTATGTACCTACATAGGTTAAAAACAACTTTGTGAGAGCTTTTTCTTTCTCTTTAAAGTAAGATTCCCTAATTCTCCACATTACTGGAAGAGAAAAACAATGTTTTCAAACCCAAAGATAGCTTACCAGACTCAAGGAAAAAAATCTTTTATTTCTGTTCACTATTGAAATTGAGATCAGAAGTAATTAAGGCAAACAATATTTTCAGTGTGTACTTACATTAAAATGTTTGAAATAATAGTGTAATACCTGAAATTAAAGTATTTAATGTATTCAGTTCCTGCCATCACATTGACCTAAAATTAGATATTTTCCCTTGCTTTCACATACCTTTCACTCATTAAAATAATGAGAATTGAGAAAGGTTCTTGACCATCATATTAATTTTTGAATTTACACAAATGACATTACTAATAGATAGTATATCTTTAAACAGAGATATTTATAATCTTAAATGTAATTTAAGTGCATTTCTCCTAAGAACAGAAATGTTAAAAATCTTATTGAATAGGAGCAGACGTAAGTGAAAAATAGATTTTTATTTGAAAATAATATTTATTTACCTCAGAAGTCAAGTAATTTTATTATATTTGTAATATTTACTAATTTAAGTTACTTATTTTGTCTTCTCAGAATTATATTGGTTAACTCACTTTTAACCAAATTTTACAGTTCTCGGAGTAATTAACCAGTGTAATTTTTGCCCCCCATGCTACACTGTTCCACAGTAATTGCAGATTCCCCAATGTATCCAGTGTCTCCCTCGAAGAATGCCCTAAACTGTCCTGCATGTTGCAGCTATCTTCTTTCACAGCAGTATGTCCATTTTTCTCTATGTTCCTCCTCCATGTTTTTTAACCTGCCACCTGTACATGCTAAGCCATAACATAAATTCCTGTTAAGATCACTCCACGCTTTCCCTCTGCGGGAGCATGGTTATACTTCAGTCAAGCCACTGATCTATATTGCAACACAATCTATACCAAACCAAACTAACACCAATCTACATCAAACACTGATCTGTAACCTCCCCACATTACAACCTCTGCCTCTCAGATATGGCAAATGGATTCCATTAAGACTGGAATAAAGCAGGGCTGAAGAAACAGCAGCCTGCATGTATTCAGATGAACCTTACTGTGTTAGAAATAGGCCTCAAGTTCGATTATACACAATAAACCTGACAGGACAGAAAGTTTGGCTGAATTTATATCATCTATAATATTGACTCTAACATTCTGTATTTTTTTTTTTTTGTTTTTGTTGCTTTTACATTTTCTGATTTTTTAATACCTGATCTAGCAACCTGGATATTTCAGTTTTGTTTTGCATTTGGTATTAATGAAATCAACAGTGATAATAATGTCTAGCTTTCAGTCAGTTCTCATCCAGAAAAAAGTCCTTTCAAAATGCACTGGTTTTTTTGGTCATTGTTTTTGCAGGATTAAATAGCAGATATGTGTAAGTCATTGTCCAGAACGTTGTGAATGCTCTTGGACAATTTCCTGACTGTTGCTTTATATTGGACGCTGTTATGTTAAAGACAATCAATAAGCTAATTATATTGTCTTTTTATAATCACTGCTCATATGTGTAACTGATTATCAGTTAGGTGTATCATAAACATTTGAAATTTCAGAATGTTGCTTTCTGTTTATCAGCAAGCTATTACAGAATGATTCTGTACATAGTACAGTACAAGTTTGTTTCTCATGACAAAAAATTAATTACTACATAATAATGGAATCAGGAATCAATAATTTTTTGCCTACCCAAAAAAGATTAGGAAAAGGATGTTAGATGGCCAAAATCAAATTTCACCTGATGATCCTAGCCTTCCTTTATGACAACAGGCCTTGTGAACAGAAAGTAATCGTCAAGTTATGTTGACATAAACTTCGTAAAGGCTCACTCACCCTTTTCCTAACCAAGACAATTTAATTCAGATTGCATGTATTTATGTATAAATAATCATACTGGCTGAATAATCAAAGACAAAGATGATCTCGTAATCAGCTCAACATGTAATTGCAGGCAGTCTGATTCCTACTGGCCCTTCTCTGTGTGGGAGTTGGACCAAATGAAATCCAGAGGTCACTTTCAATTAAAATAATTCTGTAGTTCTGTGATCCTATGATACTGAAGCAGTATGCACGAACTTTGAATGCAGGGCTAAAATTAAAAACGTTCTTAGTTCAGTAGGAAGTGCAAATAGAATTCACACTGTCTTATGTTGGAGGAACTGATTGAGCAATGTCCTGCAACCTTTTAGCCTGTTGCTTTGGTGGTTCACTGATTACTAAATATATTGGGGTTGCAAAGTATAGTGTAAAAATTTTGTGCTATTGTCAGCTCAATTGTTGGAACATTCTAGCTGTCATAGTGCTTTATATCAACAGCATGTGAAAGGTATTTTTAGATTATATGTCAGCACACCCCCTCATTCTTAGGATCAGATACTCACAGGAAAGTGTTAAGTGTGCCAGAGAAAAACATCTGTCTGGGAAAAGTGCTATGAAAGCTACTCAGATAAGCAAAACTAATTTACTTGCACATGACTCCATAGTATTTAGGGTGGTTGTATTTGCATATATGCAGTCAAATGATTTTGCAGTCAGAACTTACGAGTTAACATTAGAGAATAATAATATAATTTATGTTTAAAATGTTATAAATGTTCAACTCTAGAATTTTAAAGTTTAACCATATTATTCATGTTCAGTGAAAATTCCTTGTTATATGGAAAAGCATAAAGGGTCATTTAAATTGTAAGAAATAAGGGACTTGGATAGTTGGGAGACATAAACCTAAATCCTTTTATGATATTCATTTCTCCTGAATTAAAATGAGGAAGATTCAAGTAATTATCTGAATAGCAATGAGTGCTAGGTTAAGCTGATGTTCCGAGGAAGTTGAAGAACGATGTGAATTAAAACATGTGAGATGTCCAATCTATTGATATTTAATCTTTTTTTCCCTTCCTGGCTTTTGTAAAAGTTATAACTGAATAGATATGCTCAGAGTAATGTTTACCTGTATCAGTAGGAAAAAAATATTTTTTCCACTAATCAGATAGTTTTTAGACATTTCCTTTGATCCAGTCTGAATGTCAGTTACAAGAACACTAAGAATTAAATATTTTAAACTGCTTAATAGCTAAAACTTTGAAGCTGAGATATATAGCAATACACCTCTGCACATATTAACTCATCTACTTTGCTTATTATGGCTTTACCCATTTGTCCATAATGAACACAGCAGCTTTACTTTTCTTTGATTTTGTGTTTTTCCTTTCAGGTTTGGATTCATTCTTCATAAGGACGAGCCTACACTCCAGAAAATTGATCTAGAAACTATGTCATACATCAAGACAATTAGTTTAAAGGATTATAATTGCATTCCTCAGTCACTGGCTTATACACATCTTGGAGGATATTTTTTTATCTGCTGCAAGCCTGATACCACTGGGGCTGTCCTACCGCAGCTTATAGTGGATAGTGTTACTGATGCAGTGATTGGATACAACGGTGACGTAACAGGCACACCACATATTTCTCCAGATGGACGCTACCTTATCAGCATTGATGATGCAAAGGGTCTCATGAGAATCCAGTCCATAACAGTGAGAGGAGAAATACAGGATGCATTTGACATTCACACTAATTTGCACATATCTGATGTAGCTTTTCAGCCATCATTCACTGAAGCTCATCAGTACAATGTCTACTGTAGCTCCAGCACACAAACTGATGTTCTTTTCATGGAGCTCTCCTCTGGCAAGGTTAAGATGGTTAAGAGTCTGAAAGAGCCTGTCAAAGCGGATGAATGGCCTTGGAACAGTAAGAATCGTCTTATAAAAGACAGTGGCATTTTTGGTCAGTATCTCATGACCCCTTCCAAGGAATCTCTCTTTATCCTTGATGGACGGCTCAATAAGTTAAATTGTGAAATCACTGAAGTTGGCAGAGGCAACACAGTAATTTGGGTTGGAGAAGCATAAAGATCTGTGTTAAATATTTGCTGAATTAATAATTTTACAGTACATTGCACTCAAATTACACCATTCTTCAAATTTAAACTATTTTCATTTTAAATTGTTAGATTCTTCTATACCTGTTATTTCTTTGACTTGAACACAATCTGAATCAACGTCCACATAAAAGTTACTAAAACAATAGCTATTTGATAATGGTACTCCTTATTAATTATCAGCTGAGATTGTGTTGTTAGAATAAAATTACTAAATATTGAAATTGTTGATAAATATCATACATTATTTTAAAGCAATTAGGAAAAAATCAAAAAGCTTCAGGGAATTTAATATGATACTTCGCATTTGAAAATGGAAGATTTAAATATGATTCAAATTTTAGATAAGTTTCCTTCAGACACAAAAAAGGCTGTTGAACAAACTTTGACTCCTTAGACTGAAATATTGTGTCCTGTTCTGTCCAGTCCACTGTTTAATCTTTTCGTGCCTTGAAGCGAAAGTTTCACATGAAAGATAAAGCATAGAAATCGTATTATTTATTCCCACTGTGGCTATAAGATTGCTTGTCATTGGAAAGAAACTTTTGGTATCAAATTTCTGTTCTTAAGTTGTGGAACATACAAGGAGAGAAAATAAGGAGGAATTACATTTGCAGTATTTTCTGATCACTGCAATTTGAGGAGTTTATTTTTATGGTGAGTCTTAGTTGAGAGAGCTGCTTGCAGAAGCTTAACCTTTTTTTAGAAAAAAAAGAAAAGAATAAACGTTATGGTTTTCAGCTGTCACAAGGTTTCATCAGCAAGGAGTTTGTTCTACTTATCCTACTATCTACTGTCCTCATACTGTACTAATCCTTTCAGATTAAACCATGTTCTAAAAACCTGGCATCACAAAGCTTCACTTATATCATCAAGGAAATAGTTATTTTAAACCAAACAAAATGCATTTTGAGAAACTAAAAATGCAAAGAACTGAGTCTACAATCAATAGGTCACATTTTTGGTTATTCACTGTACCACTGATTCATGTTTGTTGAACAATTCGGTTTGCTCAACAGGTTTTCTATAGCATGTATCCAATTGGATTAATGCAAAAAAGCAACCAAACAACAGAAACTTTATTTTTTATAGTTTGTTTACTTACAATTCTAATATTAACAATGGTTAAAACTGTAAATGGGAAAAATAAGATTCCCAAAAGTAGAATAAGGTCAGTAGGATCAGAAAGCCAGCAGTAAACAGCTATCCAAACTTAGAGCGATGACTTACAAGTTTGGGAGTATTTTAATTTTTATTATGTTTTTTGCTAAAGAATGCTTATAAGCTCTTAAAATGACCTCCATTTACTGAAGGCAATCAGAAAAATAATATCTTTTTTTAATCAAAATTTTACTGCAATTTAGATTGTGTAAAAATGCTTAAAAATCTGGAATTTTCTAGCATTGTAATCTTGTGTGCATTTAGCATCCTGCCCTGTGTGATACAGTAGATCTCTCTTTAGCTTGAGTAATCCTACTGGTAGGTAGATTTAACTAAGATAAAAGTCCGCTTACATTTCTAGCTACTGAATCTGTTTTCCTTTTTAACAACTTTCCTTCATTGTGAACAAACAAGAGTCATGTAAACTGTTATTCACTTACTTGCAGTAGTCTGTCTCATGCATTTTTGTTCTGTGACTTATACCATGTGAATGTTCTGTATATGTAGAAAATGCTTGACTAAAAGAGAATAAACCCCATAAATTTTAAACAGTGCTGACTTTGGTGAATGCTCCAATGTAGCCGCACTGATGTGGCATGTAACACAGACTTAATTTGAAAGCGAGGTAGAAGGAAGTTTATCTGCCTCTTATTTTATATAGATGTATATAAAAATATATATATTTATATATATATATAAAATATATATATATAAATAGATATATAAATAGATATAAATAGATATATAATAAAAAAATTTCTTCCCACACTGTATATTATTTACTGTAGTAAATGTGTGGGAAATTTGTTTTTAGATGAGGTTAACTAACTAGAAAAGTTTCCTTTGACTGCTACAAAGAAAAGCTCATCTAATTATCAGTTAGGCACAGAGTAATGAGACAGATGTCTGTTCTTACGCCTAGCCTCTGAAGCCAAAACCCTCTAATATGGAGACTATACAAACATATAAGCCCAAGCAAAGGAGCATGCATTCCAGTAGTACAGCTTAACAGCTGCTTATCCAATCTGCTCAGTGTATCCTGTCCTTGCCTACATGTTAATATTAAAGGTAAGAACCAAATCCCAAGAGAATGGTGAAAGCTGTCCTGTGTAGTCCATGATCTCTTACAATCTCTGTCAAAGTCCAAGTCAGTGTGCAGTTTTGCAGCTTCTTACTCCTTTTATTAGCAATGTTTGGCAATCAGAGAAGCTTTAAAGCTTGGATAAATGATGTTGCTCATTATATGAAATAGGAGACCAAAATCTCTACTAGTAAAATTAACAGATGTAACTATGTCAATAATAGCACAATAATTTGTATAGTATAAGGTTGTTTCAGTTAGTTTAGCATTCTTGTTTGAAATCGGTTTATCTACTTCCACCCTAAGAATATCTCTGACTGTAGCTAAAGAGGCTTGATAAAGAACTACTGCCTGTTCCCTGTATTTTGTTTAGCTAGTCCAGTGAAATAGCTTAAAGACCATAGTTTGTTTCTTTCCCATTGGTGTGGAACTGAAACTGGTTTCTGGTGTCCAGGAGCTGGTTTTTTTCAATTCCCATTGAATAAATGAAAAATCAAACATTGACTTTGCTGTTTCAAATTTACCTTAATACAAACCCAGATGTAGCAACAGTTGGTTTTAAATCCTGCCTTTGCTAATTGCTGTTGGAAGTAGAGGTAATGGATGCTTTCTCTTAATTTGTGGTGAACAAATATTATTGCACAAGCTCTTAAAAACTTTCAGTATTTAGGATTTTCTTATGGAAATACATTAGAGGAAAGTAGTGGTGTTGGAAATGTAACACAGCAAGCCAAATGTACATGATTATCAAGTTCTGTTACAACTGCTGAAAGTTTCCACTATGTTCCTATACCCTGACAAATGCAAAGAGCACATGTGACTAAAAGAGAGGGTGCTGTTCACCAGGGATCGTGAGGATAGAGCTGCTTTTGCTGAGGTGTAAGAAAATAATATTATTTATGAGAGAAGGAGAAAAGGCTCTGACAGGCTATTTTTAAAGTCACCGAAGGAAAAAAAAGTGCCAAAGTAAAAAAATGATACTTTTACCTTCAGTTTGGCCATAGACATCCTTAATATTCTGTGCCTGAAGGTATCTTTTAAAATACTGATCAATTCCATACTGATAAACAGCTAGTTATTTGCAGAACAACTATATGTACATAAATCAATACATATAAGGGATTAAAACCAAGAGGATTTGGTTTTATTTTTTGGGTGTTTTTTGTTTTTTGTTTTTTTTTTTTTTTTTTTTTTAGATTTCAATAAACTAGTAAAGTTTTTTATATCAAAATATGATCTTGCAATTTTTCACTTTTTGCGATCCAGAGCATTGTCATTTGTCTTCATTTATATACTTTTTGTCTGCTTGGTTTATAATACTAAATTGTGAGAGACTGCTAGTTAAGCAACTGCATAAATAGGTAAACTGAGCTTAGAACAACCCCATCAGTGCATCTAATTATATTTTCCATAAACAAATTATGTTTGTGTCTGCCAAAGAGCTCATAAGTACAAAAATAAGATGTCTTTGCATATACATGGGAAATATATCTTGTATAAGCATTCTGAGCCTGAATATGTTATCATAGGAGCCTTCCAATATTTGAAGGGGGCCTACAAGGATGCTGGAGAGGGACTCTTCGTCAGCAATTGTAGTGATAGAACAGGGGGTAATGGGTTCAGATTTAGACAGAGGAAGTTCAGGTTGAGTATAAGGAAAAAATTCTTTACTGTGAGGGTGGTGAGGCACTGGAACAGGTTGTTCAAAATGATAAATCCCTGTCAGTGTTCAAGGCCAGGTTGGACAGAGCCTTGGGTGACATGGTCTAGGGTGAGGCCCGTGGCAGGAGGGTTGGAACAAGACGATCTTAAGGTCTTTTCCTATGCTAAATACTCTATGATTCTATGATTTCTTTGTGTAATTGAACAGCTTTTTTGTTACACCCAGCTAGTGTCTGCATTCGGGTTAGGAATGGAATATTACCAAGTATGGATTACAAAATGGCAGATTTGCAAATTACGAATGTTATATTAAGAAAAGAACATATAAATCATTTTCCCTACTTAACACAAGATACTCAGTTTGATTTCAACTGGAAGACTGTGCTCTTTCTTTATTAGGGCATTTGGTTTTACCTAGTGAAAGGCCAGTAACAGAATGCTTTGCAGGATGTTTCATAAAGAAATTTGTAGGTCTCAATTAAACAAAAAACCCCAACAATTACCAGTCGTACGTACTAATTTTTGACCCTTTTCATGGGGCATTTTGAAGTGAGCACCTCTAGTGCATCTCAAAATCTTCTTAGAAAAATTAATCAGGTAGTTGCTACAGTGAATATTATAAAAAATTCTAAATTGCATTAACTTTTATTCTACTTATTTTGCCAGTCGTTCTTTCAAACAGCCTTAGGGGAAACCAGTACAGAGGAATAAACTTTGCAAAATATTCTATAGGTCAACAGACTCAATTTTTTTTTTTCTGATTTAACTTTGCTGTGTGAATAGAGCCAGGCTATGGTGTATCCTGGACAAGTGCTCTCATCACTGGATAAGGTCTTAAAAGAAGGAAGCCATCATCCAATCTTCCTGCCTCTTCGTTTTTAAATGAAAAGAAAGGACACATCTTCAAGCACCATTGATGGCTATTTTCAGATTTCTGAACTCAGATCCAAAACCACAGGAGGCACCTTCCTGCTGTTCTCAGTAGCAAACTGAAGTCATAGCAGAGTCCTACCTGCTGTGTAAGTTCCATTAGTTACAACTAGACTATCTTTTTCATCCTCTGCCTCTCCGAGCTCTAATTCTGAGATACCTAACATTTTCCATTGACACAGAAGACTCCTAAAAATAAGCACAAGAAAGCAACGTAGCAGCAATACCTAACCCTAAGGCACTTCTGACTCTAAATTAGCTCTGAGTACTCAAGCGGCTTGTATCAACTGATAGCAGTGTGACCTTGTTTCTGTCAGGTTGTGGCCAATTTCAGAGCTTCACTGAAGGAAATAAACAGAGGATAAAGATCATTATGGATGAAGAGAGAAAAGAAAACCGACACCAAAACCTTTCCTGCTTGCACAAGTAACCAGAAAAATGCTTAAACCAGGAATCAATATTCAAAGAATAACTTTGTTTCATTTAAAATACCATACTTTCTATGACTGTTATAACAAACTCATTTCCCACGTTTATTTATGAAAAAGTGTAAAATTCATTAAGTTCTTTGTAAAAACAGCAAAGGTTTCCAGCATAATTTTTTCCATAACTATGCTATTGGTTGTGGTGTAATTCTTTGCCTTCAATCATTCTCCTGCTTTTTTGATAGTGTTTTCTGGACTGTGTATTTTAAACAATTGTCAAAACTTTTTTTGAAGCTAGACAAATATTTGATCTCCATAGTTATTTTCATAGCTGTTACAGATGAAGCTCAACTTTCTCGAATACAGGTGGCCTGACTGAAAGTGTTAATCTGAATGAGGGGAAGAGCTGAAACCCCAGTTTCCATTTTTTCCTGGCAGCCCTATGTGGAGAGCTGAGGTAAAGGGAGATTTTTTAGCTTGGAAAGGAGACATCTTCAGGGAGGCCTAATAGCAGTTTACTAGTACTTTTGGAGAGGTTATAAAAAAGATGGAGCTAGATTCTTCACAGCTGTGCATAGCAGGAATACAAGACACAGCAGCGTAGATTGACTCAGGAGTTTCAGGCTGGATTTAAGGAAAAGCTGTAAGGACAGCCAAGCATGGGAGCAGGTTACTCTGCTCTCTCCACCCTTGGAGGTTTTCAACACCTGGCTGGATTATGCCCTGCTGCCCTTTAGCTGAGCTGGCTTTGAGCAAGGTGTTGAACTACAGGTCTGACAAGGTCCCTTTTAACCTGAATTATCTTGTGATTCTATGATTATGACTTAGGAATGGAGACAATAACAATCTTAATTTGTTTCAATTGTTTAAGTTTCTGACTGAGTTTGCATGAATGATTAAATGTACATTTGTAAATGAAAAAATTTAGTGTTAAGGTTGAGCTGAAACACAGCCTAAACAAAACTCAGAGAGCAATATATTTTGTCAGTTAAAATCCTTAGCTCTGAATATTTCACTTTAAACTAAGCATATTGTCATTTTGAAATCTGGAATACATTTCTTGGCTTCCAGGAGGTCTCAAGATGAACACAGAACTTGCAGAAGATGCAATATGACAAAGTAAGTGCTCCTTTGTAAATACCTGAAGAATAGCTATACCAGGGCAAATAGGTACTTGAGAGCGTCATTGTAGATAAACTTTCTTAATGCCCTGAGACAGAGTATGTCCAAATGTGAACATAGCAACTTAAGCATATCCTTGGTCATAACTCTTCAAGTGAAGCTGTTCTGGGCATTTGGGACCTAATACGACCATAATATGATTCGGTGGTAGAATTGAAGATTTAAAAAAACCATAGGCTTAACTGCATCTCAAAAATCCCAATTTCTGCTAAATTCAGCAAAAGGCAACATGGAACTTACTAGGTGAGAGAAAGGAAAAAGTAATTCAGAGCATGGCTATATAATTAGAGAGATGTGAGATGGGGTGCAGCAGTCAAGAACCTTTGCCTTTCTACCGCACTGATAATGTTTCACTATGACTGCTCCCCCCCCCCAGTGGAGGAAGATTCAGAGAAGGGCAAAAATAATGAGCTCAAGGAAGAATGTAAAGAATGATCACCAATTATTGTAAGCAAGGTTGAACATTTAGGAGAACTGGAGTGTAACCTTAGGTTTATATACACAGCTATACTAGTGGGTCATCAGGTTGTATAAACAACTTTCTCTGAGATAATTAGTGGAGAGTAATGTCCTTCTTAGCTAGCCAGAGCAGCATGGGGGCAGAAAGTGTATATGTGTCTCAACACAACAGTGTTAAGTTTAACAGCTCTCCAGATAATGAAATGAACTTTGAAGAGAGCAGTGGGCTTGACCTGGCTTCAACCGTCGTATTCCTTCCCAGTGACTGGGCACGCCCAGCATCATGAAGGTGAGCATATAGAGACTGGTAATGGGAATCATGTTTGTCTGGTGATTCAACTGCATACTGAAATAGCTGTGTTGTGCTTGTGTTGTGATTTCAGTATGCTGTATCACTCTACTAAATCAAAATCCCATGCATCAACAATTATGTCAAATATTAAACTTTAAGCCCTCCATATGTAGAATATCTAAAAGAACCTAGACAGAGAATATTAAACTCTGACATTCACCCATGAGCACTCCATTTTATATAATACTGGAATGAAAAAAGAAAAAAATCAACATTTACGGTACTTCATGGGATCAGAATAAGAATGAAATTTGGGAGAAATGGGCAAAATACTCGTTATACTGGTGCTAGAACTTCTTTTATAATCAAAAAGCATCACATTACACAAAACACAGTAAAGGCAACAAAGACAATGTGGTGAGCTATTTCATTCTCATACTGGGGAAGGAAGAGTTTATGATTGATGGGTCTGTAATTGAAGAATTAAACTGGTGTCTTATACCCACAAGGCAGATATGTTTATATGCCTTGACACAGGCACTTGAAATCAACTTCAAGATTGTTTGAAGGCTTTTTGTGTTGCGTTTTGTGAGTTTCGTTGTTTTGTTTCTTTGATTTTTTTTAACAGTAACATGGAAAGAAGTCTTCAGAGAAAGTACTAACAAGACTGTGTGTTCAGAACAAAAATCTATTTACATCAGTTTTATAAAAATTCATGGCTACGAGTTGAAAACATATTTCACTTGAATCTCTCCTGTCTGCCACCTTTTAATGGGTTAAATGCCCTTTTGGTGTGCCACTGCTTTAAAAAATACTTCAAACTGTCTTCAGTGAGCTATCTTTCTCATAGTATGACAAATTTAGTTACTATTAAAAGACTGAAAGATAGTGAAATTGCCTTTTTCTATTTAGAAGTAATGCAGAAAAATTGCTTCTTCTAGCTTATGAATATTAAAATTGTTCTTATTTTAATCTAATTGATGAAAAAAAAATCTTCTTGTTATTAGTCATGATGTTAATGTTCTTATTTTTAATCTTCCTGAGGTAGTGTCCTTTATCTTTCCACAAGGATAGACAATAGTTCTGTCATTTTGCAATACTTTTCATCTTTCTCTTTAGTAATGAAAACTTAGGTACTTGCTTTCCTTTTGATTAAATGGTTATTAAACCTATGGCAAAAATAATGTATTTGCCTGGCAATATTTTTCAGTGCTTTCCATTTATGTGTTTCAAGAAAACAAACAATACACCAGCCCCCATCAACTCCCTACAGTCTTCCACATGAAGATTCCCTTCCCCAAACTGGCTGTCTACATATTTTCACTCAGAAACAAGATTAATCACAGGGTTCTTTATACTACATAATTTACACCATTCAGGGTGGACCGTCAGACTTCTGTGTAATTTTCTGCACTGTTTGATGGCTTCTGGTTTCTTTTCTTTCCAGTTAAGTGAAATTCTGGGGTGACATTCCTGCTATGTTGTCCTTTTTTTTTCATGTAAGCTTAAATATGACATTCAATACTGCTATGGTAGCAAGTGAAAGTCTTTCCCGCTAGATCAGCATGACCTTACTGGTTGTATCTGATGGCCAAAACAATTTTGGCTGAAACCATTCTACCATTTTTTCTCAAATCCGATTGCATTTCAACAAAATACTGCTTTTGCTTTGCTTGCTTTATTAAGCTGCATGTAACTTGGCTAACCTCAGTCTTGTAATGAAGCGACATTTTCCTGCTTTTCACTGTTTTTTTTTTTTTTTTGTTTTTTTTAACCCAACAAAGACATCTTCCATTCAGTTCAATTAAAGGAGGTGTTGGCTTCATTTTGGTTTTGCTTCTCTTTGTTTGCTCTGGGGGAGAATGGATATCTTGTAGAGGCTTTTATATGCCCCAGAAGCAGTAATTCATGTGTACTAAGGAAGAAAGCCATGAAAGAGAGGCATCACCACATCAGTCAAGATCTGTGTAGCAGGGAACAGAAGCAATAACTACTATAGTACTTTCATCCCATGTTTACCTCCTATCTCAACATGCTGGCAATGCGGACAATTGCAGAGAGATAAAGTATGTTATTTGGTGCAGTTTGACTATGGCTGGGTGCAATCAGGTGGAATACTAACTTCAGCACAGGAAACTTCTGTATTTTGGGGCTCAGTAAGTGGTGAAGACAAATGTCAGTTCCAGAATTCAAACCAAACATCTCACACGACCCTCCAAAACATGAGGTCTAACAGAACTCAGTGCCAGGGCACTGCTGCCTTGGGCTGATGAAATTTTCCCAGAGGAGCTAGGAGTCCTTAAGGTTGCTTTACTTTCTCATTATTATATTTTTTATTATTTATTTTTTATCATTTACACTTACATTTTTCCAATTACTAGTTTATAGAAGTGAACTGCATGGTTGAAATTCAACAACTCTAGTGTTCAGATAGTTCAGATAGTGCTGTATCTCCAGTCACCTCATGTTGTTCAAGACAATCATTTTTTCTAATTGTAACTCTCAGATTTCTGTTGGCGTTTGTGTTAGTATTTGTACCCAAGAGCCAGGTAGCTTGTAGGATAAGCGCAATTTTACAGTATTGCTTTTCACATTGACCAGAACAACTGTGAAAACTTTCATTTAATTAAAAGTGTTTCAGTTCATCAGAATAAAAAGTCTTTTTAGTATCTGAAGTCAGGACATCACAGAGTTCAGTTACATTTTATTTAAAATATGACTTCCCCTTTCATTAGCTGTTGAATAACAGAGTAAACTTTCATCAACATATTCTAGCACCAGAAAATGAATAGGGAGGATGATACTAAATGTTGTAATTGGTTGTGATCACCAAAAGTTTCTTAACAACACAAGTAAACTAGAAAAGTTTTAATCTTAATTAAAGTGAAATATTTTTAAATTTCAGCTACACCCAAAATGTTAATTTAGAGTGCCCATACTATAGGAAGAAGCTAAAAAGATAAAATTAACTATATGGTTTTCTGTTGACACTTTCCTTTCTAATTTAAAATGGTATTAGGTATTATTGATTTTAAATGCTTTAATATGATTTATCATTCTTTGCAGTTAAATTGCATCAACTGAGAAGATTTCTGAGAATCAATATAGTAATTCTTCTGGCTTTTTCAAATGCACACAGTGTTAGGCATATCAGAGATGACTAGATAATTGCAATAGGATGCTTTATAATTTTAATAAATATATTGCAGTGCTCCTTAGAGGTTTTCTTTTTCCCAATATCAACATTTTACTTCATTGTGTGAACAGTTTATCCTTCATCTCTTCATCATCAACGACTACATCCAGAATAGTTATTTACTGATTTTTAACTATTAAGTAATACTTGTCTAGGCTGAAATAATACACTTTTTTCCTTGTTCCTTAAACTTTAAGAAAGCCATTTAGTTCAAAGTTCTATGCTTGTAATTTTCAGTTCAATAAAGGTCTTTCTACCCTGAAATTTTTACCAGCAATAGTCATAGGAATGGCTTTGGCATTGTATATAAAATACTTAAGCAAACTATTTGATAGATAATTTAATGACAGAATATAGTTTGTTTTCTTTTTGGATGTTTGAAAGATACTGTAATAAGGTAGTTAAAGAGGAAACCCAACCTAATACACTGTTGTCTGCTTTTGGGAAGAACAGAAACTTTTCTTTTGTTACTGATGTTCAGAAGAATAAGTTGACAGGAGAATGTAGGCATATAGTGTTATATCTGTAAAGAAGTTTGAGCAAAATACACTTTGGTAAAATGTTTTGGGTTTTTTAGTACTTAAAGAATAAAAATCTCACCTTTTTTTTTTTTTTTTTTTTTTTTTTTTTTTCCAGGTTCGCTGAAAGAACCAGGTTCAACCAGGCCAAGCACAACGCTTTCAAAAAAAAGTTTGGGGAGGCCTCTTCTTAGCATCTTCTCCACTCTCTGGACTGCTTTGCTGAAAGAACTGAATGCTGGAATACCTTCTCTCTTTCTTTAAATTCATGTGGCATACTTTGTGATTTTAGATTCACTGAAGTTTAGTAACTGCCGTCTCTGAAATTAATTTCAGTGAAGTGTATGCAAAAGGGCTTCCCTGCTACTAGAGTTTTTGCATTCTGCATTAAACTCTACAGAATTGAAGAGTTTGCCTGAATGACTGATGCACATGCAATTGAAACTGCTGAAGAACAACAAGTTGCAAGTGTTTCTTGAAATATCTCCCCCAACCTTTTATTTTTTTTCCCTACTCTTCACCTGGAATATGTTATCTCTATAGAAAACCAGTTTCTAAGAGTGGTAATTCATAATTTTATGTAAGAAGAGATATGTGTTGTTCTGTGTACCAGGTTTTACAATAATGTCTTTAAGTCTGTATGTAGAACTAAAACGCTTTTTTTGCACTGTGAATTCACATATGATGTTGTTAGCAACCAGTAGATGATTTTTCTAATATATTTTACTTTTTGATTGGACATACCAAGCATGAAAGGCATTCAACAGCATCCTAGCTTCCCAATTCATATCCAGTGTATATAGAAATTCCTGCTTTATCATTAGCAAGTCCAGGAATTGTCTAGAGATACGCTGTAATAAACAACACAGCCATCTAGTGGTGAAAATGTAACCGGACCTTTTCAAAGGATTGGACATTTACTTCACCACTTGTGGGCACCACAAGGCGCATCTCCTGGATTAGGATCTTGGATGTGACAATTTTGAAAGAAAATTCCATATTTAAGTCTCTTGGACAGTATCCATATATTCAGGGAAAAGTCATCGTGATACTCTTGGACACAAAACTTTGACATTCAATTCATGGTACTCTTTGGAAGTGTTGGCAAATGTAAGTAGATTTTTGTTGGGGTTTTGGGGGTTGTTTTTTTTGTAGTGTTTTTTTTCTGTTGTTGTTTTTTCTGTGAGATGGTTTTCCAATACTTCATCATTTTCCACCTACAAAGTGCTTTAACTGCCATAATATATTTTTACCTAAACCTTTGACCTCAGAATTTTAATTTCTTATTCATAAACTTCCATTTTCCATTGCATCCTATGCCTATTCAGGTATTTTCCTCTTTCCAAACAGTAATGACCAAGCAGTCAAATTCTGTGACTGCATAATCTACTGAAGGAATTTTCAGTGAGCTGCATCTGGGCATTTTTGCCATATTTTCCCTACCTCTAAGCCATTTAGTATGATCTTTGCAGTGACCAATAAAAGTCACAGGTTTTGTATTGGCCCAATAGTATAGGTCTCAGGACTTGTCTTGCCTTGGCCTGAACTGCTTTTAATATTTGGTCTAGTGATTAATGCCTAGCTTGTTTTAGTTAGTCCTTGTGAATAGACTTTACTGTAAAGGTCTGACACACCACATTACTGATTCATTGTCTAAGGAGCAATAGCCCCTTCTGGCAAATAAATCTGCAGGAGGCTATGGTGTGGCTTTAAAGCTTCAGTTAGGAAGCAGGGAAAGAAGCAGGCTCTGATAATAAAACATGTAAAAATAGTCCCAGGCGAATGCCAATATTAATGCAGAATGGATTCTGTACACACAGCTAAACTGAAGCCTTACTGGAAATAACTGAGGAGGTTGATGGCCTGTTGCAACATATTCTCCCAGCAGCTCTCTGCTTGATGAAGATTTGTGTCATCAACCTTGTGACCCAAGAGATATGTGAACAGTGAACATAGCACCAAAAAAATGCAATAGATATGAGTAAAGTGTTGAATAACAATTTTAGTGACATCACCAGCAAGGCTTTTCAGTGTGAATTTGGACTATGAGCTAGTATTACTGCAGCTAGACTGATCAGTTGGTTATATGTTAATTAAACTGTTAGGATTATTATTGGGTTTTTATAATAAAAAACAAATTCTTGGCTCTGTATATAACATGATGCTCCTTTTTGGCCATAAGAGTTCTTTGAGTGTAACATACCCCTTACAGACACTACTATCTCTGTATCAGAACTGAGAAGACCTATTTCACTTTTCATCCTTTCATTTAGTCTCATCTATTCACTATTCTTGAAAACACAATTAGTCTGCAAGACCTGTCCTTACTAAATTTTATCTATTGAGTAGTTAAAATTGATTATATAGCATATCCATACTAAAGAAGAAAAGCCTGGAGGAACATTTTATACTGTAAAGCACTTGTTGTTTTATGAAATCATTGGAATAAAAATAATGTCTTCTATGAGATCTGTAATGCCAATTGTCCTTCAATAGATATAATTTTTCATCATAACCATCACTTATATCTTCTATCAATTAGAGAAATAAGTGACAGGACTAAAAGTCAAGTACTGATCTACCTGAACTATATCATGGGTTGATATAATTTTATGTGTCCCAACTGTACCATCTAGGGTTTAGAATGACTGAGATTTTTGAAAAATCTCATCCTTTGTGTAAAATACAATGTTTTTCAGAAATTCCACAGATGTATGCAGCTGAGATATCATATCTTGACTCCAGCTCTTTAACTGTTCCAGCATTTGAAAATAGATTAAATAAATGTATAAATCAAATTAATATTTCAGAAAATGAAAGACTATGTAGTTTCCATGAAGAGGAAAAAAATGTTAAGAGTTAACTATTTTTAGTAGTGGACCAAGAATTTGGGGTATGAAAAGTAGTTTCATCATTATGCAGACTACCAGAAGTCAGAAAGCCAATATGTGTAGCTCTTGTGAATATTAAAATGTTTTCTTAACTTTTTTTTAGCATCTTCTTAATGCTTTCTAGATGCTTGAAAATATCTGCTATTGGGTTCCTAAGGCAAGTAGCATAAATTCAGTCCAATATTTCAAGCAGCCATTAACATGTGATTTGTCATACACAGTAAACTTCCTTCTGGAAATGCTTTGTCAGAACTATGCTTTGCATTGCAATTGCTGTCACAATGAATAATGTGTCATCATTTTTTTTCCCCTCAAACAATCAGATTTTGCTATTTTTGAAAATTATTGCATTGTAGGACTTCCCAATAATAGATGGATTAGCTTTGAGTCTGAATACATAATAAGGAGCTGGTTATGCAGATACTACACAGACGATATTAGGATTTTTTTTTCCCCTCCAAACTTTCTTAGCATTGCCTTTTACTTTTGTATTCTATTCACCCCCAAAGTGAACAGGACAAAGTTAGCTAAAAGAAAGAAATCCCTACCGCTTTTTCCTGAGGGTCAACCAGGTTTCTAAGATTTTTTTGGAAAGCAAATGACTGCTCATTCACAATGATGAAGCTACATGCAGGAAGTGTCAGTGCCTAAATTCGCTGACATTCAACATCAAAGATTTGGTTTTAGGTTCATTTTCCTTGTTGGAGAACTGACATAAAATTCTTAGCACTGTAGCACAACTACAAACAATGTAGTAGTTTTCAAGAGTGTTCATTACAATAATCACTTACCTATCTATCTACCTACCTGCCTTTAGGCTGTCCCTGAAACAGAAGATGAGCAGAGGGTAGGGAGGGAGTAGAAGGTGGCAGTAACAGTCCAGGATCTTTTTATGCCGTTGAAGACAAAATTATAACCATATTTTGGATTTTCAAATATTTGTAAATTACTACCAGGTGCAAAAATTTGCATGAGAAGTGAAATCAGCTGTTTTCTAGGAAAAAGCCCTGTATTTCTAGTACAATAAAATACCATTGTCTTCTAAACTTACCTCACTTTTGCATAAATTTAGAAATTTCCTCTGCACCCCACACTGATCTGTAACTTACAATGATGTAGCCAGAACCCCAGAATCCAATCCAGCTGAAGTCAACTGCCTCACAACTTTTCTGTTCAAATAGCATAGTCCGAGTCCCTAAAAAGTCACTTCTTCTGAAGTGGAAATAAAGCAAACAAACAAACTGGGTCTTCATAGGAACACCATTAAACAGCAGAAGAATTGCATTACAGATGAACTTTTAAGTCTCCTTTACAATAAGAAAAATTGAAACCAGGATTATTCTGCTTTTCTACTGTTGGTTGAAGTGAATTTTCTTCTTACTAAATACAGTAATAACAACTACTCTCTGTTAGAGGAAAACATATATTCAATCTGGAAAGCAAATTTATTTGGACAAGTGACAACTGGGAAATCTGTTTAGCAGAAACTGCCTGAGTTCTTAAAAACCCTTTAGGACCTGTGGAGTGTCAAGGAGAAGGATACAGTCATGACATTCACATGATGAAACATGCTGCAGATGCTAGCTTTAATGACAACCTGCAAATCTTTCTCTTATATTATTCCATTAGATAAAAATATAAATATATTAGAATGACATTTGTAATAAACTTTTCTTGTTAGCCATTTTATATTTTATTCTGAATGATCCTAACTTCTTTCTTTAGCTGTCTTTCGGGGGCTTGTTTCAGTAGCAGTTTTCAAGAGTACTATCTTTAAAAAAAAAATCCAAAAACGTTATGAAGTTGAGTACATGCTTAAAAGGTACTCAAACAGTTTACCTGCTAGAGCAAGATTCCTACAGGCAACACTAAGATGACCAATGTGATCTAGTGAACGCCAATTTATTAAACAAAGTGTTAATCTTATATAGAGATTCTTAGTACAGCTACATAGATTTGGCAGTTGCTGATTGGATACCTTAAACTTTCACAAACCTATGGTTGGATAACACTGTCCTAGGAACTTGCTTCTCAGCTCTCTTTCTCTCACTGATTTCAGTGTCCTCGCAGCTGGTGTTTTCTGTACTCCCCTAATTCACGGGTCCCTGTTTATCTCATACTCTTGCAAGCTGCCCAGCACCAAGGCCTCTGGATTGCTCACAAATTGTCTGTTGTCACACAGCCAGTCCACATTTACCAAACCAGTTAGTCCTACTTTCATGAAGCTGATAATAGATAGCTTCAGAAACCAAAGCTAAATGCAAAATGTTCCTTTCTGATTTGATCCAGATGTTAAGCATTTAGGTATTACTTTCGTGTCAAATTCTCATATCAGTTTGTGAAACAGCATTGAGAATTAGCATCCATTTTTTCAAATAGATATTAAAAATACTGCTCTAGATCAAATTTCTAATTCAGGAAATCCCTAAATTCTTCTCAGAAGATGGAAAAGATTTTTCTCTACTTTCCCTCTTTCTTATATGTTTCATAAACAATAAATATTGGCTTCTATTAAAGCAGAACATGAGATCGAACAAATCTTTGCTATGAGTCTGTAAAAGTTCTTACAACTACTAGAATATAAGATAAACCACCTTCAGTCTTTTAGCATTAGTTTGGATAGTCAAATCTATGATACCTCATATGACCTTTGTGGTATCAGCAATAAGAACATCATATGCATATACTATCAATTTTATACTGTATGAGAGCATACACAAATTTGAATTTTCATTAACAAATTTTGTTTGAGCAAAGTATTTGCTAACCTTTGCTCACTGCCTTTGGAGTGTTAGGAAGAGGAAGTACCAGGCCTACTTTCTTGCCAGACCCCACTATATCTTAGCTATCACTTACAAATTATTTCAAGCAGTATGGCTGATGTTGCAGCCTCATTAGGTATGACCAAAATATCAACAGGACTTTTGTCACTGATAACAAAAACACAGAGCAATGTCTTACTCTGTGTTCCTGACTCCCATTATTTAGGCAAATCCTTGTTGCCCTGTTGGGATGCCAGTGAGATGCTTCATAAATTTCCGTAATGACACCCCTACATATCATTATGATTAGCAGTGCCAGTTGTTAAGGGTATTTTCTTCTTTTAAGGCTAATGCAAATGATTTGCTCCTTAGGAGTAATTACTCAATAATGTTCCTAGAGCAGGGCACAACTAAAAGATATTTTTACTTTTAAGAACTTGGTATTTTTTAGAAGGATATGCTACCAAACAAAGCGTTTTATTAACTACTTTAAGGAAAATCTGTAACTAAAAGATTAGCATGACCCCTGCGCAAGGATGTCATGCAAATTCGTGAAACGTTCCATATTTTTTCACTGCAAATGAACCAGCCTCATTTGTCTGTAGTAAGAATTTGAGAACACTCATTTTCATTCTTGACTCAGGTGTGCATTCTGACCCCAAGCATGGAAGTCTTTTCCTGATGGCCAGTTGAATATTGAATGTAGCGGCTGCAAAGGCAGTAAATGAGCGATTATAGCAGGTACTGCCTGAGACAACAGGTATGGCTCAGAAATAAGAAAAAGCACATATTTGGACTACAATTTTCTGTAGCCAGGTGGAAGGCCTTGCTTTTTTCTTTTCTCTTTGTTCATTTTTAAACTGCTATCTAGAACCAAGAAACATTTGTTCTTCTCAAACCAATGAATTTTCCTTGAAAATTTTATTCTGGAAAGATAAAGATTTTTTATTGTATATTCAAAATTTTTCTTAATTATAGCCATTTTCTAACAGCTATTTTATGCATGGTTAAAGAGTTCTCTTGTTACTGACAAACATAAGTAGATTTATTTCCATTGTTTTTAAGGATTTCATAAAGAATGCAGATCTGAAAATTAATTATTTTATTCTTTTTTTCCCCTTGGTAGAATATTTTTTAAAGAAACCCTTAAAGGGCTGTAAGGATGTGCTGGGGCTTCAAACAAGACAGAACTTTGAGATTAAGCTGCTTGTATTTAAACTTGAAGTTTATTAAAGCCAAGCTAGAATTGATTAAAACACTGTTAGCAACAGTGGATTTCTTTCAACAGAAAACTTCAATCAAGATACAAACAAACACAACATTATTTTCTACCCAAACCTCCACCTTGCTCTTCCTTTCTTCTCATTTATTAATGCTGATGACTGCCCTCTCTTTGTAAATCTCCTCATCCACACCTGTGATGGGAAGGGGGTAATTGCCCAGCTGAAGCTATTTAGGTGCTTTCAGGAAGCAGGACTCCTCCCTTTTCTCCAGTAGAGAAATCTTGTGAACAAGGTTTTGTTTCATCTTCAAACAGACTATACTGCAGCTCTTTTAAGATTCCTTTAAGATTTCCTGCCCCTGAGGCAGAGTGGCTCCTCTTCTGAGCAGC
>JBCJKH010026685.1:0-10357 GCA_039877255.1 Loriculus beryllinus
TCACTACAGTCCCTAATGAAGAGTCCCTCCCCAGCATCCCTATAGGCCCCCTTCAGATACTGGAAGGCTGCTATGATTCCAGGAGGACTTGTCCCTGCATCCTTCTTGTGCACCTGCACTGGAGATGCCACTGAGTGCTACCCTCTGACTCTGGTACTGACTTTCACTATGTAAGTGCAGGAGCTGCTTGCAAAGCCCAGGAGTGCACCATTCCGTGTAATATCCCCTTGAGGTACAATGGGAAAGTTCCTCCTCCAGTTTATAGCCTCATACTCTATGGTGTGATGTGGACTCTCTAGTACAGGTGTCATCTTCCCTGCATTGCTGTTCAGTTCCTTTCTTCCAGCCTTTGCTGTGCCCATCCTTGAACAACTTTGGGTTGAACATAAGTTTCACAGCTGGGATGAACCAGCAAATTCCCACTATGGAGCATGGAGCACTCAAACCAATGGGAGCCACGGTGAACAGCAGCATGACATGGCCCCTCTCTTCATAACCTCTTCATCATGGTATGCAGGGTCTACTGCCTGAAAGCATAGTGCAGAGCTGGAATTCCCTTTGGGGGTATATCAACTGCTTCCTACCTGACAACATCATCCCTCCAGGATGATCTCTACAGTCTTCAAATGCCATGTGCTCTCATGTTTGATCTCTTCTTCACACCCCTTCTCATCCTCCTCCTCTACTCCTGTCCTTTTTCTTTCTCACCCTTGTAGTGTTTTCATTGTTTTTCCCCTTCAAATTTCCCCTTATTTTGCTGTTTCAAATCTCATTTTGCCTCTTAATGTTCTTGTCAAAAAATGGTGGCTACTTCAATAACTATGAAGTAAAAGCTCTTGAAAAATGCCTAAACTCTGTCTCAGTGAGAGCAAAGAAACCTCTGAATGCCATCATTTACCCTTGAGCCTCCCCAAAACTCCAGCAGATGCAGAATCTTGTATTTGATTATCAGGAGATGACTCTGGAGGGATTCAAGGTATAATCCTGCACCAGATAGAAATGTGTTCATGTCATACAGGCTCACACACAAAACTTTCCCCTTTCTGCCTTTACCAGTGTAATCATACTGATCCAGGTGTAAAAAGCCATGGAAAGAGGATGCTGAAGTGGTCAGATACTAATGCAGATGTACAGTTCCTGCTGCATGATGCTGGTGTGAGGCTGGGGAGCTTGGGAAAGGCTGGTGGGTGCCCATATGGTTAATTTGCTATGTCTGCATGTTTCTGGTGAGGTCTTTGACTTCTTGTTTTCTTCTCCCATACAGCACTGAGCGATACATGTCACACACTGCCCCAGATGGAAAGTTTTCCCAGGAGAATCCATGCTGGGAACAGTGGGAGGTGAGGATTTGATGCTGGGCACACTAATTCTGGGGATGTGACAGCTCCAGTCCCTGACATTTGGTACATGGCAGACTTTAATAATGCCATTGCCCACTTCCAGCAAACGAGTCCTAGAGGAGCTGCAATTCTGATTGTCAGGGAGAAAGGGTAATTAAAAGCCCTGGTGACAGGTAATGAGAAGAATAGAGACGCATCTGTGCTGCAAGACCTGGTGGTCTCCAGTCCTTCTCCCTACCACACTCCCCCGTGCATGTGCAAGCACATCCCTGCACACCTCCCTCTCAGCCTGGAAGCCTAGGAATAACCTTCTCTAGGAATATAGACAGAATGGGACATGCTCAGCTCCCACTGCTGAAGGCATCAATTAGCACTAATTGGATGGTACTAGGGTGAGTGCACATAGGGGGGGAGGAAGGACAGGGATGCGGGGCTTAGCAGGTTTCTTTTCTTTTTCACTTGCACATGTACAAAGCTGTGTGATGAATCTATTGCCAGGAGAGTTCCAGCAGGATGTTTTCTCAGGATGGAACTCTTGTTCAAACGGTAAATACCAAATTCCCCTGGTGAGACGTTGAGCAAAGTACCCACAGTCAGAGGAGATGGAGATCTGAATGGACGCTTTACACTTGCATTTCCCATGGAGCAACAGGTAAACCTTTGGAGCACCAGCAATAAGTGGGAATCTCTCAGATTAAATAACACATGCTTTTATTGGTCTCACAGTGTATGACTAGATTTCTTCCCTCCAGCATTTAGGATAACCCTGGTTTGTCTTCTTCTGCTGCCTTATATGAGTGTCATTTCACTTCTAATAGTGAAGGATATTAGAGGTTTGAGTGAAAAGGACTTGCTTTCTGCATTGTGGTTGTTTTTATTGCCATCATACAAGCGTTCTGACCTCTAGTGCTTCTACATTTTTATGATCACCTCCACTGAAATCTCCCCAGATTTATGTACTGTAAATGGCAAGTGCTTTGTTCTTTAGCTCATGTGCCCAGGATCCAGATGGTCATGTTGTGACGGTCTGTAAAGTTTAAAGGCATTCAGGGAGCTAATAAGAGCTCTTGTGCTGTTGCATTCCAAACTCTCCCAGTAGGTAACCTTCATGCACCCGTGACTGTAGGTTTCATATGGGTGATGCCTTCACACAGTGGATTTCCAACTTTCTAATACTGTAAGAAATGAGCTCAAGGTTCACTGAGGATATCTACACGAGGATGCTGAAGGCAGAGGCTGTTCATCCTTTACGTGGCATAAACAAGACGTTTCCAAAATGCACTTCATTCTCTGGTGGTTGAATCTCAGTAGGAGGGGGAATGATGGCAGAGGTGATTGGGATACTGTGCCAGAAATAGCTGAGAGATAAAACTCCTTGTTTTAAATCCATCTGTAACAGCCAAGACAAATTGTGAGGCTGCCTGGAAAAGCAGGGTGGCTATTGATAAAGAGGCAATAAGGGGATTCTCAGAAATTGTGAGCAGGCACAGCACAAATCAACCGCCCAATTTTGTGCTGCAGAGGATGCTAAGAAAATCCACTGACAAATGTTTAAACTGGAAATTGAAGAATTGACAAAGTCAACGACGTGTCCCCTTCTAAAGAGAAAGGGACAGTGCTAGGAGGGCTCTAACACTGAGGAAAGAGGTTCACTTCTCACTGCTTTGGCTTCAGCCAGCTCAGGTAATTTAGGAAGATGCTTCATCCTCTTTCAACAGCTGTGGGAAGAGATACGGTACCATGGATCCAGGGGTGTATGGGAATAGCCCAGCTGAGCTTAGGAATTTAATATGGCTGCATAAGAGGCACCCCCTTACAGACTGAGGAAAATGAAGGAAGAAACAAAACTCTAAAGCAAAACTAAAAATGCAAAAGCAAATCTAAGAAAAACCTGTATGCATTCACTAGACAGAAAAGTAATTCTGGCAATTGTAAGTGTAACAAATAGAACAAGTGTTGAGTGAAATCAGTACCTACAGAGTGGATAAAGAGAGGGAAAAAAACTCAAACCCGCAAGCATATGCCTGAGTATTTAAAGAGTAAATCTCAGCATAGAAATTTGTTGCCTATTTTTAGCTGAAACTATTAGTGGATGAAGAGTTTCTATTTGGATTTTATTAAAACCCTTGCAACCCTACTCTCTGAATGAATTCCAATACACACTGCTTAGCCAGGCTGTGATGGAGGAAACTGGGGTGTGAAATGTATTAACCATCTATAGAGACTTGCAGAGGCACAAGACTGCTCTGGGGTGCTAAAGAGGGTGTAAATAGGAGGGCATGAGCGGAAAGGTGACAAAGATGACTCAGATGGATTCCAGAGGTGGAGTAGTTGCTCATCGTAAGATATTCCAGGCTGCAGGGAAAAGAGGGAACAGGGAATCGAGTTCTTTTGGATAACTCCTGCTAGAGTAACTGTCACACGGCTGTTTCTTCTCCAACCTTCAAGTAAAAGCTTTCTCTCCCTCAATACTCTCAGCTCCTAATCATATTTCCAGCTTTACCTTTCTCAGCGTAGAGTCACATTTCCATGATTTAACTCAAGGAAATCCCATGAGCCAAGCTCTGCATTGCTTTCAGGCAGGAATCCTCCAGCTCTGCTCCTTGTGCTACTTCCCAGTCAGCCCACAGGCTACTGAGTGGGATGCTGTGAGCTTTCAGGTGTCTCCTCCAAGTGCCTTTAGAGGGGCTTTGTCTGCTTACACCTGGTTGTTCTTTAGAGACATCACATCAAGCACATCACCTTGGGAAGAGCTTGCTAATGTAGCTGGTGGAGTCCAGGACATGACTTATCCCATGCTGAAGAAGATGCCTGCATTCAGCTGTATAGATCACACCATCATCTTCACTGACTTTACTGAAAACATTTCCATGCAGTTTGCACACCTAGAGGACACAGAGACAGCTACACTTTATGCTGCTTTATCTGGGGATGTTTAACCGTATGAGCTGGGTCAGTTCCTCCTGGAGCTAACTTGAGTCTCCTATGTCCTCTCGTTTAGGACTGTACAGATGTCTCAGACACCCCATGGCTTTTCAAGCAGCACCAGACAACTTTACATGGCAACTGAATCCAAAGTCTGCTTATTTCTCTCTAGATGCCTCATTGCCTTCAAGTTAAAATAGGGACCTGGACACCTCATATTTAGTCATCCAAACTTCAGTGCCACCATATGCAAGCTGAATCCCAACGTTAATGCCAGGGAAGATGGCTCTTCCCTCTCCAGGATTATTGATCTGAAGGTACTAGGCTGTACTCAAGTGTTTTGATTCTCCAGTTGTGAACATTTCCTTCTCTGCACAGTTTTCTCCACACCCAGCATTCAAGTCACTGGAAAAACTCAGGCTCCAAAGGGTTTCTACCACCTTTGGACCTGGTCTCCACCTCAAACCAGTTGCCCAGACAAGTTGTGGATGCGCCCTACCTAGAAGCACTCATGGACAGGTAAAATGGGGATTAGATCAAGCTGCTCTAGTGGAATGTGTCCCTGGGGTTTGAACTGGATGAGCTTTAAGGTTCCTTCCAACCCAAACCATTCCATGATTTTATGAGTCTTCAGGTGCTTTTCCCACAGCAGCTGAGGGGATGCAGCACTTCTCAGCATCTCTCCCTGTCACTCCAGCAAAAAAAAGCCATGATGGAGTGCCACGGGGCACATAGACTGATTAAAAGCAGAGCCTCCAAGTCAGACACACTTTAAAAATGTGTGTGCTCAAGTAAAGGACTTTTTAATGTTTTAATAACAAATATTACAAGATATTTTTCTCCATGCCCAGTGCCTGCTGAGCCATCATGCTGAGCCTATATTTATGGCACTGTAAAGCACAATGAAGGCAACAGCGCTAGGAATACTAATAGCCTCAAGTTTATTACACTAAGGCTGAGTGCTTCATTTTAATTGCATGGAAACATTTAATTTGTTAGATGAGGTGTCATGTAGTTTTCCTCAGGCACCAGTAACTCAGAACCACACTGGGACAATCTAACAATCTAGAGGAGGCTTTAAAATTAAATGGATTTTACTATTCTTTACCTCTTTGGTGCGAGTGGGTGGCCAGATTCTTGGGCGCTGTACGGTTAAAATATATCAGCCTTTTGTTGTAAGACTTGACTAGGGAAACCCACATCTTCAGAGCTGGCCAAGGCAAAAAGGTGTCTTCGAGGCATCACCATAGGGTGTAAGCAGCCTGGTGTTCTCATCTCTCTCAATCTTGCTGTACATACCAAGGATGCGTGGAGATCTCATAGCAGCCTTCCAACATCTGAAGGCGACCTGCAAGGATGCTGCAGGACTCTTCATCAGGGACGGTAATGATAGGACAAGGTGTGACGGGTCCAGACTTAAACAGGGGAAGTTTAGATTAGATATAAGGAAGAAGTTCTTTACTGTGAGGGTGGTGAGGCACTGGAATGGGTTGCCCAAAGAAGTGGTAAATGCCCCATTCTCGGCAGTGTTCAAGGCCAGGTTGGACAGAGTCTTGGTGACATGGTCTAAGGTGAGGAATCCCTGCCCATGGCAGGTGGGCTGGAACTGGATTATGTTAAGATCCTTTCCAACCCAAATCATTCCATGATTTTATGATTCTATAAGGATGCTCATGTCTGTCCTTGTTGGCTGAACCTGCCAGAAACCCTCTGCTGCATCAAGGGAAACACAACACTTTTTGGAAGGAAGGTTGGGATTTCAGACCAGTGTTTGAAAGGCACTGTCATGCTTCACCTCAACTGTCCTCTCCATCATTCTCCTGATCACTTATAACAGCAACATTTAAGGAGTAAAGGGGAGAGGAAACCCAGCTGAACAGTAATGGGTTTATGCTCTGAAGTGATGTCAAATCAGAACATGTCAGAAAAAGAGGCATTATATCTGAAAAAGAAAAGCCATTTAAGGAAGAAGAAAAGCTTGCCACTCTGTCTCATGTGGCAAAAGGGATGGGGCAGGGAAAATCAAGGCCATTTGGAGACAAGCTGAGTCTATTAAAATAATGTGACCAGCTCCAGTTTCCTACGTAGTTCACGCAGTGATGATGAACATGGAATAAATACCTGAGTCAGCAAGATTTCATTTACCTCTGGTGTTAGAGGATCTGTGCCTCACACCAGACTTTTTCCCCACACACACATGCTGATATAATACGTTTGGACACTGAAGTTAAAACCTCCACATTGGAAATGAAAGGTGATTTGTTTTTTTAGCTGCACAAGGAAGTAATGACTGCAAGAGCTTTGCAAAGCCAGTGGTAAATACCTTATCGCTCCAGGGTTTAAAATGAGATAGGATTTCTTACTAAAAGATATGCTGCAGTTCAGCTCCAACTTTATGGGCTCAATGCTGTCATGCCTGAGCTATGGAAGAATAATTCTCTCAGCAGGAATTACTAGGGAAAAGGAATATTATGCAGAAGAGGAGACTCTCTGATGTCTTTAATGTCCCATTATCTCCATCGAGGCAACAGAATAGATACCATGGCAATAAGCAAACACAGTGATACACACATGATGTGCAGCCATGTGTTAATGATGAACGTCCTGGCCAAGACCTACATCTTCCAGTTGCTTTAAGCCTCTGAGAAGCTGGCACTTGCACATTGTGATGGGCAAGGTTGCAGCGCACGGCTGTCAGGTAGTCCAAGGAGTGATGCGAGTAAGTGAGCACAGATGTCAGCGTTCAAATCTACCGTGGGCTTTTACCTCCCTTAAATGTCACTGCTGAAGCTGTCATATTTCCTCAGCTCTCCCTCTATCCAGCAAAGCAGAGGCTTTGTACAGAATGTTTTTAGTACAGAATGTTTTCAGGAGACATTCACTGGCAAACACAGCAAAGGAGGCAAGAAGTAAAAGCAGGGGATTGAAAGAAAGATTGTCACTGGTATTGTCACCCCATTGTCAGATGCCAGGTTAGATGAAGCTTGGATCAATCTGGTGTAGTGGAGGGTGTCCTTGCCCATGCCCATATATTGGAACTAGATGAGCTCTAAGGTTCCTTCAAACTCAAACCATCCAATGATTCTATGACTACCACAAAAGAAGGAAGTCATGGTTGATGTCATGACAATGAGGTTTTGCGCCACTTCTAAGAAGTGGTACAGTAAGTTCTGAGAAGGGGTTTTCCATCAGCCTTTGCTGGAAATTTTAACCAAACCTCTTTGAATGTGTCAGTGACTCTTTTTTGACTGTGCATTTTCTGCAAATAGTCCTGGCACTGAGATTGTTGAGGCAACAGCAACAGGAATTGGCTGCCCCCAGCCGGCATGCAAGAATGGTCATGGGAATCAAGCTTTGAAGCTTTGAATTGATTTGTGAGGCTGAAAGAGGCCCTGTATGTAAATGGCTATTAGATTTCAGGCACTTGCTCCCACACAGAGAGCGATAGCTCATATTTAGTTAGCACATGGTTTCTAGGAACCTGCATTCAAAGTATGAAAGTGCCCAAGAAACCTGGTTTTAAGTTTCTCACCTGACCAGAAGCACAACCTGTCTTCCCTCGGAATTAATGGCTCAGGATACTTCCACCTTGGCCCTCCACTGACATTAGCACAGAATCACCTTGCAGACATGAATAATTTCCCCATTATTTTCCAAACAGTCCTTGCCATGGAGGCAAGGTTCAGCTCAGATGTAGAATTGGTAGCCCAGAGGCATTAAGTGATGCGACTTCAGTTGGAGATGCACAGTCCCACCTAACTCTCCTGGAGGCCAGACCAAATCCTGAACCTGAGACATTATCCCTTTGACAGACTCCTCACAAGTAGCAGAAAGGAATATTCACAAGGTCATCAGTGAATAACTGAATAATTGGTAACCCGAGAGAATTCATGAGCAGGAAGAGGCAGAAAATAACAGTTTGCATGAATTCTTTCCCAGACACTATCACTGCTTTAGTTTTGTTAAAATGGATACAAGGAAATGATACTTTCAGGCAATGAATTCATGTTCATTGCAGCACAGAAAAATCTCAGTAACCAACAATTTTGAGCAGCAGACACCTGTAGAAAGCTGTAACTGTGAGCAATTATACTGACTAAATGATTCACCGATGGCAAAGAAGTGTTATCTTATTTCTTCTCTCCACACTTGTTCATGGCCACATGGTCCTTCTGCTCTAACTGCTGTGTTCATGGACTCTTATGACCATGATCCAGCTCCCCAACATAGCGGATTAGCCCTTTTTTGATCTCAGGCAGGATTTTAATGAACTTCAGTGGCTTTCAGATGTTATATTTCCATTGGTAAATAAAAGGATGTTATGGAGCAAATACTGTGTCTTGTCACTGTTGCTGTCCCAGGTTTAGTTTTTGGCAGCTCAAGATATCAACCTGGGAAGAAATGGCTGGGTAAGGTTCAGTGCAGGGTTCACTCCATCAAGCATCTTAGATTCCTTGTGACCTACTTAATCCTCCAACAAGGATCTGAAGGCTTTGACTGCCTGAGTAACACTATCAGGGTGTGCAATGAAGCCAAGCATGTGGAATCATGATCCTTGTGTTATTCCAGGCACATGGAGCTGAAGAAGACACACAAAGAGCAATGAGACCTTTGGGTCCGAGCACAGACAATGATCATGAGCATGGCTCGTCTGTTCAGGATAACTCCTAGCTGCCTCAAAAAACCTCAAGAGTTTGGTTGAGCTCATATTCAATCCCCTTAAGACTCAATTCCCAATATGAGTTGTGATTAAGTACTAGCTCAGAGTGAACACAGGGAATGAACACAGGGAATGGCACATGTGAGGGTCAGGCCATGAGCTGTACCATATACCTGAGTGGTTTTCCCATGATTTGGGACCTTAACTCTAAACCTGACTCTCTATTTAGGAATCTGCCTATGGCCATCTTATTTTTTAACTCCTGACCAATGAGCCAAATTAATTTGTAGTTGTCCTTTTATCTATTTATGAATTTCTAATAGGAGAACAATTCGTCTCTCTGCCAAAATAAGTCTATTCAGATGGGGGTAAAGGGTGCTCTGTTTTTTTCCCTTTTTAAGGGAAAGACAAAGGTACTTTGTGCCTGATTTGAATTTCAGACAAACATTTAACAGATCACTTTGCTTTCCCAAATGTACAGTGCAGCCTTTAAGAGCAAGCTAAATTGCTATAAATTAAAGTTAAATGTCAAAAAGGCAAAGATGTGCAGAAATGCTGAAGACAATCTCTGTGCAATTGGGCTTGTTACTGAGCTGCTTTTATCCACTTTGCTTGCATATTGTTAAGTGCTCTTCCTGGAAAGGGGAACTTTTTTCTCTTTCCATTTTTAAGTAAGTCCCAGCCCCCTGTTCCACTGAAATAGGATGTTATAATTTCTCATCTCTAAATATCATCAAAGACTTATGATTGTCCACTTGTTGTGCTTATTATTTCACTGGAGTTTTGTAGCCTGCTCTTAGAGAAACGTCATCCTTCTGATAGAGCAGGTATCAACTTGCTCAGTAAAAGAGAAATCAAGATGCCATTGCTACCTGTGCTGAGTAGTTGGCCTTTGTGGGAGGGAAGTAATGAAATCCTTGCTTCTTCTGTTACTTTAAAATAGAAAATATAAGGGGAAATGTGGTGCGAACTGTATGTGACAGATGAGAAAACAAGTATCAGTGCTCCAGTCCCTGAGTCTCACCTACAGACAAATTACTTGTGTGAGGCCAACCTGCTCTGGCCCTCCCCATTTATAGCAGGACCACGGTCACCAATCCCACGGTGTCCCTGCAGCATGAGTTGGAGGATGGGAAGATGCCTGTGCTGGCCCTACACAGACCAAACGGTATGAGAGCTTCCCTTTAAACCACATCTCCTTAGATTATGTGATCTTGCCCTACAGACCTCTGGGTCTATAAAACCATCAGTACTCATGCAATGTTTTTAAACTAGTTATTTCCTTAATGGCACTGAGATCCTCACAGAGAATTTGCTATATAATGCAGCACACAAGTAGCACAGAATAATATAATATAGAATCATAGAATAGTTTGGGTTGGAAAGGACCTTAAGATCATCCAGTTCCAACCCCCTGCCATGGGCAGGGACA